>JABFOV010003253.1:0-16977 GCA_022817685.1 Aradophagus sp. ZL-2020 | reverse complement strand
CAAGCGGTCACCCATCCAAGTACTGACCACGCCCAATGTTGCTTAACTTCGGTGATCGGACGAGAACCGGTGCTTTCAACATGGTATGAACGTTCACGAAAGCAAGCGCTATCTGAAACGTTTTAAGCCGAGGCAGCGGCGAAGGCAAGTCACTGAAGGGGGAATACCTGCCCCTGATACTACACTCACAAAAATCTTTACTTTCATTCAAGAATCACTAAGTTTTGCTATTATTTTCTTCGATTAAAACCTAATTTTATTCCGTCAAGACATTTTTTCTTGGTTTAATCACTTAGTATTTTGGATCAAGGACACTTTTCTTGGTTCAAGAAAATTTATTCTTTGCAAAATATCACGATACATTTTGTCTTGAACCAAGAAAATTTTTCTTCACTCGAAGCATCCTTTTTGTGAGTGAATACTCAGTTGATGTTAGAACTATTCCACGATTCGTACAATTAACCGCGTGTAATCTGGAACTGCAAATATCACTTTGCGAAATTAGGAACTAAGTTTAATTAGACGATCGCGGGCGTCGCGTGGCCACGTTACGAATGATTGTCATGTTGTCACGTACTGAATTGAAGTTCGCCGCCCGATTTATGGCATAAGTATCCTGGCTCGGCGAACTGAAATCGTCCCGGAATCCGCGTCACTTTTATTTTATTTGCATTCCCTACACAAGCCCGCGCCCAGATTGTAAAACTAGTCCAAACTATACTTATTTCCAGGCGAAACGTAAGTCGAAGGAGTAACTTCGGCTTCTCTTTGCCAAACACTCGCATAACGTGTATCGCATCTTTCTCGCAAGTTTATTCAATTCAAACTGGCAGCTTGCGTCGCACGGGTCATTGTGTAAACAACGTAATAAATACGAATACAAATACAACTCTTCATATTATATAAATATTTATAAGTACGGCAAAGGCGCTCGGGGAAAAATAATCGTCGCAACATCTGTAAGAAGCGGCCGTAAAAGTTGTAACCGAGCCATAAATCACTGTCGCTATGTCCGCCATTCGGCCCGCAAACCCGTACAATCGTCTTGGCGCGTTTAAGTAATTGAAATTATTTTTCCCCCTTTGCCGCGATTTCCCGGCCGACCGTGAGATTCGATCCCGACAATTAAAAACAAAATTAACGCACGGATATTCGCAGCCACTGATAAATGAAGGAACTCGAAAGACGCGAGCTGGTGGAAAAAAAAAAATATTAATTCGCAATCGCAGTTTGTTGGAGAATCGGAAGACGAATGATAAGACAGGTCATAATAATTGCAGGCATATTGTGGGTAATTGCTGGTTCGGGGGAAAAATGGCCAAATAAAGTGTATTTCTTGCGCGAGACTACAATTCCCGATGAGCAATAAATTTATGGCGTGCTGAAACGCGTTCAATCTTGCAGAATTTAAATGCCTCGTTAATGCGTACATTTTTCTTCGGTTCTCCAAAAAATATCTTCCCTCGGATTGTGCTTCGGTGAGCCGCCGTTATTGGACTTTTCCCCGCCGATACTTTTTATATTCAACGCGTCCATGTTTGGGCACTCGCTATCAAGCCGAGGTGACGAATTTTTACTTTCTGAACGTACGTTCCGCTGGAAGAAATTTAACGCGGTTAACGCGGTTAACTCGAAAAAGGTTGCTTTCAATGACTGCGTTAGCGTTGTGATATTGGAAAACAAGCGATAAAATATAAAGCGCGAAATCGATCACTGTTATGACTCAGAAAAAAAATCGGAGTATGAAATTTCATTTCAACTTGTATTTTATTTTAAAAATAAAATAAATGAAATTAATTTTTAAATACAGTTTTACAGTACTAACCCTTTTTTTACAGTGTAGTCTGATTATAAATTTAATATAGCGTAAACATTGGAAAACGTTGTAAACATTACGAGTCACATTGTAAAATGTTCATCATACATTTACATGGTTTTGTAAACGAACTTTTTTTATACAAAATAACGTTGCGAAAACAAATATTGTACGTTCGAGTATCGTAGAAGTTTTTCAAAAGTTTCCAAATCATAATTGAACTATCAAAACCTAAGTGAAAGAACGAGCTTACGTTTCTTGTCCAGAGAACAGTGGATCTACTGATATTTCGGACTCTAATATTTTCCAATCCGGAGATTCATTTTTGAAGACAACGACAGCGAGTAATTTTTGCGGCGCGTCTTTTTTCTGCCTCGCCAAAGTGGTAAAGCTCGTTTCATTCCGGCACAAGGATCAACGACGCCACGGCAAACACCTCGGAAAATAAAGTTAACTAATACGGCGAATTTGTGTTATTTATATTTTTCGTGCTTTTATATCCGCGAACATGAAATGAATGACTTTCTTTCTGACAACCATTCGCCGCAACAAACGCCGGACGATAAATACTAAAAGCGCTCGAAAGTTGTTTGACTTAATATACTACACAGAATGGGCCAAGCCCCGGTACTAGATTCGTCCATTTATTTTGCTGCTCTTTGTTCGACGCTCGTTTACCCTCGGCCTCTCGAACATCTTTTATTTTATTCCTCGTCTTTTTGTTGTATTATTTTCGCATTTTAATGTCCGCCGTTTCTCCACTTCAAACTTGCCGCATTCTTTATGCATTTCGCCTCGCCGTAAGCGCGCCCGCGCTCCAATTCCGATTCTTGCGCCAAATATTAATCGTCACTCGCGCTCGATATCTCAGCGCCGTCCTTTTTCTCTCGCATTCACCATATTTATACGCGTCCATACGTTTCGTTCCATACGTTTCGTCATTTATTTTTTAACAACTTTCGTATAGCAAAGTTATTAGACATTTTGATGGTTAATTTATACTGATATACTACTTAGCGAGGAAAAACTGAGTTTTAAGTTGGTACCTCGAAGAGTTGCCAGCATAAAACTGATATTTTCCCGAATTGAGCTCGGTATTGTCGAGGTAATAAAATATGGTTGGTAAGGCAAGTCAAAAGCGAGAGACTACCAATATAAATTATTATCGAGGTTGGAAATAAATATTTTATACACGACAATGTTTTGATCGCAATTTAAAGATGTCAAGGACAAATTTATTCACTGTGAATATGAACAAAGGAATATTTTATTTTTTAATCATTTCTTTATATTGTCTAAATGAAAATTTCAGGGAATAAATGAACGTATACAATTTAATTATATTCTTAATTAGTAGATTACTTTATACTTTTTCCGTAAATATTATCATTTTACGATTGAAGGAGCAAATTATTTCATTTTTTTTCCTTTATGACGAACAAGTCTCATTTTTGTATTATAATTGTATATACTACACGAGTGATAATTAATAAAAATTTTCAGTATGAAATTAAAACTTGAACGCTTCACATTATTAATGAAAATTTTTTTTGAAATTATTGTTAAATTTGTAAAATTTGTAAACAATTCTTAATAAAAATATGTCTTTTGTTATTTTGAAAGTAAATTTAAGTTATCGTAAAGTAATATTTTAATGTCATTAAATTTCAAAAATATTTAATTTACCGTCGACAATTTGTTAATGAATATCCGCTATGACTGATGCAAGTATAATTGTAAAATTGTTTTAAAGTGCGGTTATGTCAATTCCAACTTCTTCAGCCACTGACATTTCACCTTAATTAATTGCTCAGAAGAGAACCTTACGTGGTGATAGGTGGTGATAACGAGATCGGATGATGAAACTTTTAGAGATTAAAGGGGATGTAATGTTTAGGAGAATTCCTAAAATTTACTGTCGATTTCTCAAGAGGGTGAGAGAATGGAATGTTAACGTATGATATAACATAAAACATTAACCGGTGAACCGTTTAGATGAATGAAATTAATTGCAGTCACTTTCGTTGAAAACTAAATTGTGAGATATAATCGTATCCGAAAACAAAGATAATAATGGAATGAAATTTTGCAAATAGCAATAAAAAATTATGGAAAGATGGACTAATTGAAAAAATTATGTACATTTGTACATTATCGATATTTCACAGCTTTTTATCGAAGATTTTAGAAATCATTGTTTTACAATTTACGATTGTATGATTTCCGTACCAATCATAGAATTCAAACTTCACCATCCAGTTTATCCTTCTCTTAAATAAGATAGTTATTGATCAAATAATGATATCATCAAACAATTGTTCGACTATCAGAAAACCGAGCAAATAAAGATGATTTGACTGAAGGTGCAAAAAGGCGGATTAAAAATCCGCGGGAACTCCATTAGGAAGGAGTAAACTTCAAAGTCTAGTGATTCCACATAATATTACCCTAAAATTACTTTTACCAGTTTCCGCACTTAATCCAAGATCTATTTCTAAGATAAGACACACCAATCTCAGGCTAATGACGTGGAAAGCTATGAACGCAAGAAATTTGCATGCTTCGTTTAAATTCGTTTAAATCCTCCGGCTCATTCATTATATACGCGGACTAAGGAACGTGGGATTATTATTCTTGATTTTTATGGAGACACTTCCATTTTACTTCAATAATGCGCATGATTATGAGCGTGATGGACGATTAAGTTCTTTGTTAAAATTAGGCGCCGCTCCTACACGCGAGTACCGCTTAAAACAAACAAATTTATGTTACGGTCATTCCGTATTATTTCGCGAAATTGCTCCACGTAATACCGTCCTAATTCGAAAACCCTTACTCGAAAATCTTAATTACGCCGGCACAATTGCCGCGGAGGTATTCGACGAATACGCTTTGGCGTTGAAAAATCGCTTCTTTCGGGATTCGCATCGCCGTGTTTGATTGATAACTTATAGGCAACGTCGATAAAAACAAATTTCCCGACGTTTAACGTCGCGTGGTAATCGACTGTCAATCATCGATACAAGAATATATTTTCGTTCTGGCCGTTGCGCCGGGGAAATTTGAAAGATGGAATTTTTATAATCATTACTTTCGAGCCGGTACCTTACCCATCTCTACGGCAAGAATCCGCTAAATTTCAAGTGTTTGTAGAATAGATTTCTGTCGCGCTCAGTTGCAAAATACGTAAATGAGAGCTCGTTCAGTCAAAGAGATTCCTAAAAGAAAATCCGTGTACGAGAAATGTTTTTCCCGGCCGTCTTTCGTTTTACTAGTATGCCTTTACGCGTGAAAGGAACGCAAAGCTTTAAGGAATTCTCGGTGCGTTTTCAGTTCCGTACCCTCGCCTCTTTTTTTCTTTCTTTTTTTTTTTTTTTTTTTTATCCATCGTATCAACCTTTTTCGCTTTTCCTTTTCTCCATTTTTTTTCGCCCTCTCTTTTCGTAAACTTATTACACTTATCGCACGAAAACTTCATACATCGACACTTTCGAACTCGCTGTTAATCGAACGATAAAAGGCGCGATGTAAAAAGGTACAATTAAGGGTGACTTATTATTGGCACGCTTTTCCGTAATTACAGTTTTACCTTTGAACCAAATCTTTGGCCGAGAGCCAAGAGAATAAGAGTGAAAACAGTCGCTTTTAAAATGCTAACATTGTGCCGAAGAGAGCAGCATGTAAAAACTGAAATTAAATTTTTGTTCGAAAACGACAAGCTCCGGTGGTAACGTCGCCCGATCTTCCGTTGGAATTGACATTTTGGATAATTAAATACAAATTTTATCGACGAGAATATATGTAAATTTATATAACCATTATTATACCTCGTGTAAATTTAATTATTCATTTTGAATAATCTGACGTTTAAAACTCGTGAAAACGTTGGTATTGTCACTATTGCTTAGAAATGAATCTCTAATGAATCTCTAATATTCGAAAGACTTCAATTTCATTACAATTTCGATAAAAAAGTATTTGATTTTATCAATTCCCTTATAAGCGTACAATTGTAAGCAACGTTCCAAGAATATTCCAACAATTTGTTGACACGCTAAAAATATTTTAGGAATTAAAAATTTTTTATTGTCTGCTAATTGGGTCAGTTTTAGCTTACTTCAATATATCGAGAATCAACGTCACAAGCTCGGATTAAAATTAGTTTTTGCAATTTTTCATAATGTAAATCACGCTTCATAGTCTTGGATTAAAGACGGCATGATAATAAACAATTGGAGACTTTTTTTTTATCTCAAAAGTAAGTACATTTATCAAGAGAATTCGCACACACAAAACAAGCTTTCAGGTGTACTTTCCGCCGTTCTCTCGCTCAGCGTGAAATTGAAATATTTATAATTGAATAACTATTAAAAGAGACGTTTTTATACTTCTGTTATATACGTAGTTTACTGTAATTAAAAATCCTATCATTTAAAAGTCTTTCTATTGAAAACTTTACGACACAATCAGATTTTTAAAGTACCTACTTACACTGCTGCGAACGAACCCGTCGTCTGACTTGATTAAAAGATAAGAGCCTTCTTGCCTTTGAAACTTAATTCTTCGTTTTTTATTTAAGGTCGATAGTTAAGTATTACAGACGTTATGTATTTTAATATCAAAACAACAATCTTGAACGATTTCTGTCTCGCAAACGCGTGATAAATATCTCGATATCTTTCTCCAAGTTCGTATAAATTTTTTTTTTCCACTTTTTTCTAATGACTTCAAAACTTTAATGAATTGTTCGTATGCAAAAAAAAAATAATGATAAACGAAACACAAAATTAAACTAACACTTTTTAGCTTGTTAAATCTGACTTGAGATACACGCGAAAAGTTTGAAACGTTGAACATTCAACGGATTTTATGTCGGCAAATGTTGACTGAAAGTAGTTGCCATTTGATTTTATAGAAAAAGTGTTTTCTTCAGTTCGTAAAATAATACTCAGTTTGCGACTTGAAAATCACATTATTTTATTCCCTTAAAATTTGCCTGTGACGAAATTTTTTCAATTATTAATTTCTTATAATTCTCACCAGTTAATAATACTTTTCCCATTTAAATTACAATTTTTCAAGACAAGAGCAACAACGTTGTTTAATATTATTCAAAATAATTTCATTCGGAACTAAATTACTGTAACACGATTTTTTATTAAAACAAAAATACTAATTTGACGAATACCAATTTGATATTAAACTGATTGGTTTTTCCAAAACTGACCGACGGTTTGACATGAATACATTATAACAAATATTTGTTTAAAGAGCATATTTATTACAATATCCACCGCAAATGCCTGGTTCTTGCCAGCAGATGTTACGCATTTGGACAATGTACAATGATTCATAGTACGTGCATGAAACTTATTATTATCATCAATCACATCAATTACCTACAGTTATATCATTAATTAATTCTCGTAAGTAAATTTCAAAAAAGTTTTCAAATTATAGTACGAAATTGATTATGTGTCAAGCGAAATTACTAGAATAATGTTAACAGAAATCACTAAAATAAATTTCCGTTTACCTCCACGTATCGCGTTTTAAAAATAAGCGAACTTACAAAGAAAACGTACGAAAATCCAGGCGCTCGTGGAAAATCGATATTAATTTTATTTCGGTATTAAATTGTTTTTGCTTGATAAATCAGAATGAAACGACAATGAATATTTGAATTATAAGGCAAATTATAGCGCGTTCGTTACACTATGTTAATTTTTCATTTGTGGCTTTCACTTTTTTCTCCAGAATATTGAGTAATTACGAAGTCAATTTAAAGGTCGTTCGGGAGACTTTGCGCAAACATTTATTTTCAATTAAAATTAATATTTCACAAAGTAATTACAGTAATACGGAATAGAAGCATGATACATCATTCTCATCTGACCTTTTGCTTGTGTTATCTTATGAACTCTGGGCATAACCTTTGTAAAGCGGAAATATATTGTATTGCTTTGTTTTGCGAAAGCTAACGTGTAAGAGTTAGTCAAAGCAAATCGTATTAATAAAATGAATTGAAATAAATCTCTTGAATAACATAAATAATTATACTCGGCCCAAAAATAACATTTCGAATGATATATTTTGAGTTTGATAAATGATATTGTTAAGACGGAAAGTCGTTTCCTTGAGAAACAAAATTTCGTAAATCAATAAATGTGAAATTTGATAAATGAGCGTTTTTATTGAAAAGTTGATTAATAAGCTATCAAAACAGAAGCATCATTGTAAGACACGTTTTTGAAGTTGGGATCATTAGGAAGATATTTTGGTGTAGAATAACAGTGTCGATGGGAGGAAGATCAACGATATTGACTTAAATTTTCAAGAAATATTGAACACGCCTGTTGGCTATAAAAAATTCGCTGTTTCCATAATTGATAAAATAATATCGCGAATGAAACCTCAATTGCCGTAAATGCATTGCCGTTGAAAATGAAAAATGGCCTCGTGTTATTGTTCGTTTATAAATCTGTAAAATCGCACGAACGTCGTGAGACAATTTTCGTCGAGAGAAGAATTTTCGTTTATAAAATAGTCAAACATGTTAATGACTTTAAACGGTTGCGAGCTTGTTTATTTGAAAGAACGAAAGTACAAAATAACGTAATTTTAAACTCACTCGCGATTCAGCGTCCCAGTTAACCGGCCAAATATTTTTCAAACCGCAAAAACGATAGCCGGAAAACGAAAATCACATCGTATTTTGAAATGTTAACAAATATCCGTGTCATTTCAATGCACGATCGTCAGAACACGCACCTGAGAGAGACAGAGTGACAGTGTGAGAGAGGAAGGAAGAAATAGAGTCATGTCAAATGTGTAACGTACCGAAAGTCTCTTTTGATAGAATCCCAATGATTTATACAATTTAAATCCACGGCAGCGTAACATAAACAAATTACAAATTATTTGAAAATTGTACAATTTATAGAAGTTGACATAATGTGATAATATAAATTTTCAAAAAATGATCATTTTCTTTTTCTTTTTTCTGTTCAGTAAACAATACCGAGTAAAAATCACTAATAGTGTAAAAACAAATAGGGTGGATGGACCAGTAGATGACTGTGTACCATGTGAATGACAACGCCATTGAAGCGACAAAGATAGGAAATACAATGTAAACGAGTGGTCCTTCACTGGTACTTGATTTTAACCGATCATTCATTGGTGCTTTTACCCTGCCTCGTTTTGAGATATTATTAAAAATGTTACTGTCTCAAATTTAGACGAATGGAGACACTTTCGTTGTATTTGTATTGATATTTTTTGACTACTTATTTTGAAGTGATTAGGTCCCTTTACCCGTATCATACGTCAACTCGTTACGTTGAATTTATTTTTTATTCCCTAATTTTAACGACGTACAACAATATACACGGACTTTTCGATCGCTTCTTCACCATACGGTTTCCAGGGAAGTACAGAAATAGATAATGGAATGGCTACGATGAATGATTCGCGGCGCTTAATAACATCAACCAAACTTTGACATTTCACACGAGAAAGCTCTTTTCTTTAGATAGAGCAGTTCAATTCTGCTAGTAACACAATTCGACTACGACCGTACTTTCAAGTTGCATTTCGACTTAATTTAAATCCATTTAAGAGGATTACGACGAAAATGTTTCGATCGAGGAAAAAGTGCAGTCAATTTTCTAACAAGAATAAAAACGCGCGTTCTGCCACTTGCAACGTAGCCCGCGGGTAAGCGAAGATATACACTCGTAAAATGCCGGGCTCGAATACGCCAAGCTTTGTTGCACTCGTGAAAGGTGTAACATTAGTTTAATACGTTAATATCAAATAAACGCGAATAAGTAAAACAACGAATGTTTAGTCATGCACGGGATTCATCACAATGTTATTGGCAGTTTTATTAGCGTTGATTGATCGGTTTCGAAAAGTAGGCTGTTGGTTTAAGAAAGTTTTTGTTATTACATTAAAATCATTCGCGATATTGAAATATGCAAAAATCGAGAAGATTAATGAATATGAAAAACATCGAATAGGTAAATAGATATCTTGAAATTACAAATTAATTAATGGATAAAAAATAAGCCTGCAGCAGATGTTGATGTAGAATGTTAGTATAAAAGTGAATCGACATAAAATATTATTAAAAATATTTATCAACTAAAACAATAGGAATTCCAGACGACGCGAGAAGCGTGGACGAAAATTTGCAAAATTCAAAACTGTTATAAATATTCAGGTGCCCAAATAAAATCGGGCCTGCAATCTAATTAATCGAATCGACAATTAATACCTCATACGAACGCGCGCTTCAATTTTGCTTTGACATTCTATTTCTAATCCCCACAGCCATTCATGCCGAAAATACGAAATCGTTTCTCGTTGCAACGCCATACCCTGATGAATTCAGTCAGATACCGAGTCATCGTTTTTCCCCCCTCTCGTTCTTTTTGTTCCTCAAAAACGTTTTATTTAAATTTTTGCCAACGCTTCGTGCGTTTCCACCGGCACTAACTTTTTATTCCTCAGTACAAACGCCCGATATATTTCCCCCGTCATAATATATTCAAAAAGTGAAAAGAAAAAAACGAGAGGGCGGGAAAGAAAAAAAAAAAAAAAAAAAAAACAAGTTCTAATTTCCGATGTTATTTTGTTCATCATTTATGCAGCAATTAATTTAAACCATTGATCGTCATTTGGAACAAAGAAAAATTACATTTTGTAAAGTGAAAGTGAAACAAACGAACGGCGCGAGCGGCAAATAAAGACGTCTTTCTATTCGCGACATAAAATCAACCCGTATCAAAGTAATTGATTACGTTTCATAAAGATCAAAGAATACAGCGGCAGTTGACGCGAAACGTGTTTGTCTTACGAATAGTACACGCGGGATCTATATTTACGTTCGATTCCTCGGCAAGTCATTGTTTTCTGTCGACGCAGTTCCGAGACAATGATCGGTTAACGAAAGTTGCGAAGTTGCTTGTTGGCGCACTAAACCCGCGCGCCAATAAACCACCGCGCTGAAATCCCGTAAGTGCGTTTTTGGGATTCGCAATTGTTCATCGGGTAAACTCGCTCGTGAGCGGGTAACGAGTGGCCCGTTAAATAGAAATCATCTCGCGGATACCTTTTCATAACGCGCGACGTGACTGTAATCGTAATTTATTGGAAAAAATAAAATCGGGAGATTCTTTTTTTTCAAGCTGATATTTATATTAATTTTAAATATTGAGAAATTTGTTTCGCCTGCATCGAATGGAGATGCACGGAAAGAATTTAAAATTATATTGAATATTGAGGGAATTATAATTGAAGCGGACAAACTGACCACTAAAGTTGTTTCTTTTTTAGAAGCTGCAATTTTCAACGATTCAACGTAAACAAAACAAGTAGAAATTTTACAACCTGACAAAGCCCTGATCAAGCAACGTTTTTTTTACGGTCATATAGAGCCTGATCGAACCCTAAAATTTCTACTTGGGATGAAATTGATATTGAAAATTTCTTTATTGAATATTTTTCCAAATTATGGAAACCTCTTTCAAAACCTATCAGGTTTTGAAATACGAAATTTTTTTCACGGTATATTATCACAAATTCTATCATCCTGATTTAAATGCATCCTTTTTTCAGTTTTATTTACTGCGCAAATTAGCTTTGACAGATCTCTGCGTTTTCTGCCCCTTCTTTTCTTCCCGTTTTTTCAATCCCATTTCAAAGCCCGAGTTCGTTTAAACTTTCGCGCGCGCAAAAAGCGTCCTCTTTACAAAAACCGAAAAAAAAAGAAAAAGAAAAACATGATAATTTTTTTCATAAATTGCACACATTAAAAGCTTTTACCGCGAGCGGCGTGTAATTTTTGATAAAATTTAAAAACAGCTTTGAATCTGTCTTTTTTCACCGCGCCCGACCAATCGCTTTTTTTCGTTTCAACGTCGCAAACACATTTTTGTGCTATCGAACAAAGGAAAAGAAATTATTACTGCGCTTTGACGAATGAATTCAAACTTTTCGTGTGTACATAAAGTTTTCTTAATTAAGGAACAACCACGGTAAATTGCAAAATATATAACACGGTATCTACATGAAATGAAATCACAATGAACAAACACTCGGCGCAAAATTCAATTGAACTAACTTCTCGAACTTTCGTCCAGCAATTCAGACGAATTTACTAGTTGGGTTACGTCATTTTTGTGTCGTTTTATGCGCGAAAAAAGTTTTTGCGAAAAAAAAAAGAACAAAAGAATCACTGATAAAAACGCTGTAATGAGACGCGCCCTTTTCCCAGGGTCGCCTGAACGCGCGACGTCGAAGATTCCACGATATTAGCCCTGATAACTCTTATTCGATCAACCGATCGATAAACATTCAAATCGATACTACGCCGAAGACGGAACTTGGTGATTTATTCCGCAGTTTCCAACTTGAAATTTATTTTTCACTTCACGTGTTCGGCCGTTTTTTCACTTTTATTTACGTAAAAGGGAATGACATTTAAATTCAAACTTGATGTTCGAATGTTGTCGGAGAAATTGAAAACGTGATTATCGTGTTTTCTTTTCTAAGGATAGGGAAGCGCACGAAAATCGTGACACCGTTTCCCAACGAAGCGCGTTGAAAAAACTGTGAGCCGAAGAAATGGATACGTCGTCAAACTGCGCGCGTATTTTTAGCCGCGTTAATGATCATAGACAAATGACATTAGACTTCGGAGTTCCGAACGTGAACCGTGTGTGGCGGTTTGTCGTGAACAGATTAAACCCGTTGCGGCACGTAACACGTGCGGGAGTACGGTTTACTCAACGAGCCAATAGAATTAAGTGCCGTTGGAAATTAAAAGACGAACATCAACAAACAGTTTATTTCGTTTAATTAAATTTAATAAAGGATGCAATTTTATTACCGCGTTCAATATATTCTTTTGTGCGGCGGATGATTTTGCGCGTGTCTTTGTCGCCGTTGTTCTCAATTTTTATTTTTTTTTTTCCACTTTTTTTTCTTTTTGTTTTTTGTCCGGATCGAAAAGAAGCGGAATTAATGATTACGAGCTTAAGACTTGAATGAAGGATTAATTCAAAAACGTAATTAGTGCAAGACGCTTCGATGGGAATCAAAAATCATAATCGGTAATTACAAATATTGAAACTGATATAATAACGCGAAAAACATCCTTCGTTAACGCATATGTAATTTATTGAATTTAGCGTATTATCATTTGCATTGTATGTAAATCAAATTCAATTATCAAACGACCTCATTATTTTATAATGTTACAAAATTGAAGCTAAAATAAAAAGAATGATTAATTAAATTATTTGCAATGTATACATAATTTGATTACGATGTGAAATGTTTTATTCCGTGGTAAATTACAAAAGGTTCAATAGTAGTGGATGGTTTTGGTTGCATTATAAAAGTTTCATTTGCTTTTACTAAAAGTATCATTTTGGTGGCGTTGTTTAATAATTGTAAATAAATTGAATTATAGCTGATAATAAGGCAAAAGGAAATTATATTACGTTTCGCTCACATCTGATATTTAAATTTGTAAATTATGTGAGTGTTTTGTACATTACGTAGCATCAAAGCACTTTTATCGAAACCTTTATAAAATCAAAGAAATATATATTTGACTAAAATAATCACTCTACGCCCTTTAATTTACATACAATAACAATATGGGTTGATTAATAACGACTATTATTCATATTTTACATTCATATTAGTTACTAATGAGTCATATTTTATTGACCTTTAGATGAATAATTAATTTATCTAAAAAAGACGTGCTAATGAATCAGTGTAAAGTATAATATATGAGCATATGCCTGAGAATTAGCATTACTATAATAAATGATTTGGTTGTTTATCATATCACCTGTGATGACACTAAGCGCCATACAGGCTTTTGTTGTATGAATTATTCTCCACATATAGTCAGTTTATTAAATTTACAACTTGCTGATGTTAACCGAATATGTCATATGGAGTTGAAAACAGCCTCAGATTTGTTGTGTAAACTTAATTATAAAAGTTTACAAAGACAGGTTTTATAACACTACTTCAAAGGGTTTCGATGGTATTTTAATTCATACAAAATATATGATTATAACGATTAACATTTTAATTATCTCATCATCATTTTAGAGGACTTTATATAAATGATAGTTATTTTTAACAACAATGCAAAAGTTACTAAATTTGCATTAAGAAACTTTATGAAAAAAATCACATAATTCCGAAACTCCGTTGCCAAATCGACATTATTTTTTTCTTGATATATGTCTAAATGTTAATAAAAATTGTATACTTTAATTAATATTAAAATAACTATTTCTTAACTACTTTGTGATATTGAACCAAAACCATGCTATGCTAAGTTGCATAATTTTACGTTTTCTCACTATACTAGATCAAACGTGTATATAATGCGCCGAATTTTCATTTGTTATACCCTAACAGAAAATTAACGCGGTTTACTAAATTATACCATTTTCTACGTTTAACTATTGTTCCGCAATATTACTGCACTATAATTTTATATAACTCTCCTTGTAACATTTCCAACGGATAAAACGCAGTCACAAACGATACGTTGAAATAGCTCTACATAAATCTCGCTTTGTATATGGTCAGGAATAAAATTGAGTGGACACTCAACCATTGTACAGATAAATATCACTGTCTTTTTCATTGCCAAAAAAGATGTTAACAATGGAATTGACATTAAAATCGGCAAGAGTGTTTAGTGATGAATGACGTTAAAATACAACAAATTTTGTTCACTTTAAATCAACATCTAAAATTTTATATCAACGTAAACATTCAGTCCACATATTAAGGGCAGCGTTTACAATGATACTATTTTTTTGATATCGAATCAACATGTTAGATTGATCTCTTCGGCACAACGTGAAAATAAAATTCAACCCTGGTTTATATTGCAAAATGTTTGCACTTCGAATCAGCATATAAAAAATTATGCCAGCATAAACATTAATGTCGTGTTTTGATGTCGAATCAACATGTTGGATTTATACAATTCTTCATAAAGTTCTTACATCACTTAATACTGGTTTGAAATAAAATTTTTTCCCGCGCACATTGTTAACAATTACAAAACACTCAAGCGCTGTATAATTGTTAATGCACCTGCAACAAATGTAATATAAAAACGTAACGTCATTACGGTTGCCATAGTTCAACTATTTAGCGTTCAACGCAAAATCCATTACGCGTTTAGATCGACTGTTAAGAACATTACACTCATCGATTTTACAGCCCAAGTGCACTTCAATAATTATTAGCCCGTAAATGTATGTTTAAGCATCGCGGTAGATTCTGCCGAGGTAACATAAATGTTAATAAGCGCGCGCGCGCGCGCGCGCAACTATGAACTTTTTAAAAACGGCCCGTCGTTTTGCAATTTCGCGAGGTCACTATTCTTCGTTGCGCAGTTTATGCATGACAAAACTCCCCCGTAAAGTCTCCGCGGTGACAAACTTTCAAATTCAAAAGCAGGAGAATATTTTGGTTTTCACGCCGGACTTAAAAGTGTTATGAACTTTCACCACAAACATGTCACATTTAGAATATGACACAGGATCTTTTTGAACTTCAGGACCGTTCCTTCCTTTTGTCTCGCGCGCGCTTGGCCGACGTCAAAATGTCGGCGCAAGCCGAATTACAATACAGAATTTTCGAGCACGCGCGCGCGCGCGCGCGACTTCGCGCATCCAGTCAGAAAGGTCCGTAGACATCTTCTCCGCGAAAATTTCAAAATTAAGTGCATAATGGCGGATTATAATTCTAGGGGTACTTTTAACGAGGATCGTGTCTTCTGACGTAGATATTCGAATTTGAAGTGGAAGCGATACATTATTTAATGCTTTTAACGATATCTGGCGTGTCCGTCGAACGACGTTAAATTACAATTTCAGCCCGCGCGCGTGCTTTAGGAGTTCATAAAACAAGAAATACTATGTGATGATGACTTTTTTGGAGCTGCATCGTGAATAAAATATAACTAACTTGAATAGCGATGTATTTAATTATTCTGCAGTAATGTGTAAATTATTAAAAGAAAAAAAGAAAAAAAATATTAAGATGAACCTAAATAAATGAAAAAAAGGGTTGAAGGGAGGTTGAAGTGGTTGAAAATTGTTTTTTGTCTATTGTTTCGGTCGCATTGTAATGAAAATTATTCGTGAAACTAAATTAACAACTTAGTTATTTTTATGCATACATTATTCCGAGAAAAGCAAATTATAAATTTGCATTGTCGACATGTTAAAATAAATTACAGATTAATTTATAATTCATACGACTATTATTAGTTGAATTGACAAAAACTTTTAGCCCCGACGACCGAACTTATATTACATGAAAACATAATAAATTAGCTTAATAGGTTTTTCTTTCGCAGAACAATCTGGGGAAACTATTTTAGAGAAAGTGGAACTATTTGATCCATTGCTTCTCATTAGTAGCAATTTCCAAAAAACTTTTGGTCGCAATCACGATAATTTTTATATCACAAATATTACGATTGATTATTTTTTGTCGTAATTGAAAATCTTTTTATATCGAATGTTGATCTTTACGATTCAATCAAGAATAAAAATAATTTATGAGATTTGAAATTGCATAAAAGTATAATTTTACATGCATGATAAATGATTGATATTGAATAGTTTTGATTATGACATTGTTTTAAGCGTAATTATCAACAATTAATGAAAAACATGTCTGATAGAAGAATAAAGTTCCAAGTTCAGACCGTTGCATAAAACAGCACAACGGTTTCGTCGTTTCGTTACATTGATAGTAGAATTTTTAATTTAGAAAAGCTAAATCAGCACGATAACCACGTTGACCCAATATGCTCTGTCAACAATGTATTTATATGTAAATTTCGCGCAGTTTTTTAATTTAATAAAAGTAGTTGACAAAATAACCGTTAACAAAAGATAATGAAATTAATATCACAGGGAATGTAATTAAATGAATTCGGAAGCGGAAAATACTTTTTACACGACATTTGATTGCCTTTTAATTAAATATGTTGACTAACATCGGTTAAAAATCGCATAATTATTTTACACTTGGATTTGTTAGTAACTTTAACTAACAATGTTAACTTTATGTTGATAAAGATAAATTGAAAT
>JABFOV010003251.1:0-16991 GCA_022817685.1 Aradophagus sp. ZL-2020 | reverse complement strand
CGGGAGACGTAGAGGGCAGGAGGACTTGTTGTGGGGAGTGCGATTGAGTCGTGTGATACGGTATATTTGTTGTGCTTGTTTGTTGTGTGAGTGTGTTGTGATGTAGTAGTCAAGGGGTGTGTGTGTATGGCGTGTGGGAGTAAGAAAGGGAGTGAGGGGATGGGAGGGGGGGGGGAGGGGGGGGGGGTGGGAGAGGGGGAAGGGAGACAGGTGGGGTGATGAAGTAGGAATGGTGAAGGAATTTTTCGTCAGCATTGAATATTCAATTTTCTTGCCAACTCTTTTTGCTCAACGTGTTTCTTTTGAATATTGTAAAATTAACGCAATAATGTTCTGTGATCGATCTGTCAATTAATAGCGTATCATGGGTAAAATAGCGTATCTTGGGTAAAATAGCTTCTGCGATAACTGTTACGTTGTATTTGATTAATTAATTTAGCGTATATTACGAGTGGGTATATATATATATCACGATTTGAAGGAAAATTATTGTGATACATTAATCTATCTTTATGAAACAATATTTTCAAACTTAATTGTAAATGTCCGGTTATTGAAATCAAATCTTCAATTATAATTTATATTATATATTCTTGTAAATTAATTTAATATTTTTGTAAGGAAACCATCAGAATAAATTTAATAAATATTCTAAAATAAAGTGACATGAAAGCATTTATAAGTACTTTATGCACACTGTTAAAAAAGTTAATTGAAAATAAATAGTAATTTGGGGAATCGTAGTAATAAAAAGCTTAAAAATTCAAGAACCAATTAAACATTTCATATTTCATGATATTTCATAATTTTATTTTATATTTAATATTAAATCATACGTTTAGAAAAATGAACCACAGATACTTTTAACGATCAACTATACAATGAACCGGTTAGTCATTAATCGATTATCCTGTCAAACAGTTAATGGTAATTAATTATTCATTTGGACATAACCTTCGCAAATACATGTAAAAACTAACTGTTTTACTGGATAACCGAATCATTGATTAATCTAACCGGTTTCAAGTCCGTTTATAAAATTTTAAACTCATCTTAAATATAAAAAAAAAAATTTTAACAGTGCAGATGGAATGAATGAATTTATTGAATAAACTAAACATCATATTTCCAATTTAAAGACGAGCTTTTTTTCGAAAACGTTGTAACTGCAGTTATTCCATGTTATTATGCAGCTACAAAAATAAAGCGCCAACTTTAGGCAGATAAATCATAAACCTGAACTTTCGCTTGTTAAACATTTGTGCAACTCTTTTTTCTCTCCCTACGTAGTCACCTCGTTTTTTCAAACAGCCACGATATCGCTGAATTTAATTTTTGCGAAAATTTATGGCGAACTTTTCTTGACTAGATAAAGGATGTAAAAGGAAAAGTTAATAGCGACAATGTTAACAAATCAAAATGAATAAAAGAATGCGAGAGTGTGGGTCTGGTTTGAAGAATGTGACTGCGAGTACAACGCAATAATATATTGTTTATCGATGTTGCGGGATGAAATCAATGTCACGTCGAATTGGAATATATGGGCAAGCATTGGCAACCGGCTCCTTGGAAGATTCACTTGTCGATTTGCGCGACATAAATCTTTGCGCGAAAGAAAGCACTGCTCGGGATGGGTATATCGATAATCGAACGCTCGACAAAGTTTGACAAAATGCACCGGTGGAAATGAACACACAAGTTTCGCGCAATTATAGTCCGCGGAACATTTTTTCCTCCCTTTTTATGATTATTATTATTATCTCGGCGGTTGCGGCGTCGTCCGCCATTTCTAATTGTGTTAAAAGTTAAATTGTTGTGGAAATTAATTGACACGGCTTTGAGTAGTTGGTGGCAAGTTACATTACCAAGTGTTTCTGTTTGTTCGTTATAATACACAGCAATTGCCTTGACCTCAGCAGTCATCAATGGATAGTTTGCGGTCGTAAGCAAGAGCGATTTTGTGTGTGATGACTACACATTAAGGCCAGGGCTTAATTGTCTCGGGATCAAGGCAAATCCATTAAATGGAATTCTATTTGCGTCCAATTTCTTCATATCGATAACAATTGTCTCGCTATTTATTGTAGTCTATTGTCCAAGTCGATTATGTTGTGACAAAATTGAAAAAAAAGTTATATTATCGTCACAATTACGTAGGTATTATATTGAGAACATTTTCTCTTGATTATTTATAATTAAATAAAAGTTAAACTTTGTCAATATATTTGTCATTATTACAGTTCATATAACTGTAACTGTACTTAACTCGAGTGTTTTTATCTAATAATAATAAAAAGCCATACTAAATACCGAACATACTATATTACAGATGTACGTTTCTTTAATTGTTATTGTGAAATAAGAAAATAAAAAAAAAATAAAATTACGAAGTCGCTTAGTTGTCACCAACGGCACTAGCTGTCATCAATAGCAAGCAGAAGCTTCCGATCGTGACAATTTACATTTGAGTATTTACAAATTAGTTCTGACGTTATCATCACAAGACGTCTATGGAGACAACGAAAAAGTGTCAATACCGAGTTGAATTGAAATGTCTTTAAGATTACGCTTTAGCGGCGTCAAATTTTCTCAAGAGCTTGCTCTGGCTACGCGACGAGAATCCAATACGTGATTTTTCTTGGATCTTCGAGTTTGCATACTAAGAGTAAACGCGAATCTACTCTTTATGCAAAACTTTTTCAACTATTTGATTTTTATTTCACTCTTGGGGGATCTGTTTCATAAAGTATCTACTCTTGTAAATGAAATTTCAATTCCATTGAAATTTAAACTTTGTTTCAAAACTCGTAAACTCTGTAAACGCTTCAATCAAACCGGTACGCTCGGAAATTATTTGTCCACTCTGTGCTCCTCGAAACAAAACCTTTGCTTTTTTCGGCAATCTCATTTTGAGAGAATAATAACAGCTTGTGAACTTGTTAATGACATGAGCCCGTTTCACAACATTTTTTAATAATTATTTTCATGCATTTTCATGTACTTAGCAAGATTATTTGGAATTACAAATTTTCGTCATAATCGTTGGTTCACAGCATAATATCTTTCATATCTCGGAACTTTATACTTCAAATATCATGTATGTTTTCATTTATCATAAAATGTTATATAACATTATGAGAGAAACTCAAGATATTGAAAAAGTTTTTGAACTGCAGGACGATGCGGAAACGATAAGATATAATTTCCATTTCACATGATCTGTACAATGTGTCAATAATACGTAACGTCAAATATGTCCTTACAATATTAGGTAAGAAAAGATAGAAAGTAATTTATTACATTATATTTTTACCTAGGTTTATATTTATTTCATCTATTGTGATATAATAATAATCACATTTAATTATATATATAATAAATAAATAAAATAATAAATAAAATATTTATTTATTGCATGATAATTCATTCTAATGTTTATCGCAAAAAAAGAATTTCAATCATTTACAGAGCATCATTTACAATAACTCAGCAATTCTGCAAAATGTATAATTCATTTTTAAGTGGTTAAATAATTGTCTATTTTCTATTTTACATGAAGTTGTGTTTTATCTTTGTTCTAAAATCATTATACTGAATAATATTAAATAAGTTTATTTGTCTGGGTCTTCTTTTTTTATTCATCTTTTTTTTTTTTTTTTTTTTCAACAAAAAGTCGTTATTAATGCATAATGGTGGAACACGGTTGTGCCAGTGAGAAAAAGAAAAAGACATTAAGTCAGTGGAAATAAAAGTAAAACACCTTGTTGGAGGAAGAGATGAAAATAAAAATGATCCGGCGGAGAAAAATCTTGATGCAGTTCGTTTAAAGCAGTTTGTAGGAGAATTTGTTCAAAATTGAAAAGATTTCATCGGTGAAACGAACTGACCGTTGTGTGATTTTCGTATACACTTGACAAGAAATGTTTCAATTTTGCAAGATTCATCGACATTTTTAAGTCGTCTATTTTTGAAATTTATCCAAGTACATCGGAATAAAAATATAGTACCGAGCGACGTATGAGAAATGTACCGCATGATGTAAATTCAATTGATCAAATATATATTAATCAACATTGATGAAAGTACATTTGTACTTTAACTTTGCAAATATCGACGTTTACGTTTCATTCAACATTTATATGTATGTTACAGATGCGCTTAAAGAAACTTGTTAAAAACGGTCAATTCAATTATTGATCGACCTTTACTTGTTGAAAACAGACACGAAATTTCAAATTAGAAATAAGGCTTGCTCCTGTATTTTCACATCAGGGATGTCTTACAGATGATTTTTATCTCAGTCCACCCTCTTAAAGTCTACATAAACCGCCAACTTCCAGTTTGCCGAACTTTCGAAAACTTACTTCTCCGGGTAGAAGGGACGTATCATTCTCGAAGGTGTTTAAAATTAAAGGGAAACTTAGTGAGCAATCCAGGGTTGCGGGACATAACGGTTTTCCGAAATCTCCGCCGTAGTAAGAGTTGCAAAACTTATATTTGTTCGGCAATTGGCCACTGTCAATTTTAAAAACTGTTTCAAATTTTCTCAGACATCTAATGAACATCCTACAATTATAAAAAATTGTTTTTACACAGCAAGTAATTTTTATACAGCGTTTCAAATATCTTTTTATTTACAATATGAAGAAAAAAAGTATATTATAACTTCTCATCTATTTTTGAAAAATGTAGTTGAAACATGTAAAGAACTTTCAAATATAGTATAAAAAAATTTAATGAAATCTTACAAAAAGTAATAAGCTGTATGACATCTTGTCAAAGGTTTCATTAACATTTTCATTTATTTAAAACTTTATTATTTGCCTTTTTGTTAATAATTTCGGTTATCTGATGTGTGGAATGCAAGTAAACTTTTTCCCTGCGAGAATAAAATTAATGAAGGTAAGCTTAATAAAGGATAACTATTATATTTTTCTAATCTAATAAGTGGAAGGCACCATGAAGCTGGTTCAGAGTAACGCCTGAGCATGACATCAAATAAATTTACTGCGAGTAACATTTTATTGCAAGAAGCGGGAATAGCGGAAAATTTGAATTTTTGAATCTTTATTAGTGAAAGTTATAACAAATATACAAACTGATATAGACTCGCGCCAAACGCGCGCACTGTTTCGTTACTGAAAAAATATTCAATTGAAAGTGGCGTTGAAGTGAATGTTGCGTAGAAAACATCAGTGGAAAATATTCGCTAATGTTGATTTAACATGACAGATTGAAGCAAATGCTGCCCGGGGCACGTGGATTCAGTATGTTTATGTTTGTACTACTACAAAATTTTGAAGTTAACATTTGATGTAGTACTGTCAATGCACGGATTACGTGTTGATTCAACGTACGAACTTTATTTTCTGGAAATCCGACGACTTTTGATCATAAAATTAAATAAAAATGGATTTATATTAATCCATATGATCATAATACGAATCAAGCTAGCATCGCAACATCCGAACAACGGCAAACTATATTTAAATCGTTCCTCCGGCAAAAGAAAAAAAAATTGCACAAATGTTTAACGGGCGAAAGCTCGGGTTTTTGATTTATCCGCTGAAAGTTTGCGCTTTATTTTTGTGGCTCTTTGAAAAAACGGGTAACTGAGTTATTAACGTTTCCGAGAAAATCGAGTTATAAATTTTAAACTTATATTTTCAGTTTATAATTTTGTTCTTTGTGTCTGCATAATAACAAAAACAAATGTCAATAATAATATATGTCCCAAAAAGAAACGCGTAAAAATTGCAATGAAATTAATTTTGTGACTTACTTTGTTCTTCTGAAATTATCATTCACTTGGTTCATTTTTTATTGTTTTTTAACTGTATTTCCTTGCATTTCAAACCTGCACTTCTAAAGTAAGATATTATTGCTGATTAAGACGCTGAAAGAGTTTCAGTTGTGACAAATTAAAATATTTTTGATGTCTCAAACATGAAAAATATCTCAAAATGAGATACTTGTGTTTCTGATAAAGCTAGCATTTACTTCGTTTTTCCAAACAGCCACGCAGAAACTGAATAAGTAAATAAACCCATCGATCAATTCTTTACATTGAACAAAATTTTTTTCAAGTCACGTGGTTGAAGTCCACCATCGAATTGAATGCAATTCATTTAAGTAAATACAGAATCGGAAAAAAAGAAAAATAATATATAAAGGTCAAGTGCGGTGATAAGCATGATAAGTGAACATCCGCCAAAAATTGGCGAAAAATTATTACACGCGGCCGTTTTTTTTGCTCGCGCCACTCGTTATCGGGGTTAGGTTCGCAAGAAGGAATACGAATTTAGCATACGAATGTCCCGATCGTCCGTTTGCAGGCGTGTAACGCGCCGCGATTTACATAGTTATTATGATATTATACAGAGCCGAAAAAGATTTTCATCCACCGGCCGTGAATCCTCCGGGAAAACAACAGCCAGTGTAGCAATGTTACTGGGCCGTGCATTCGATGGCAGATATACATACGTGCTCGGTAAACATCAAAGTAGCCGCGCGTTTATTTATGCGCACGTATAATTCAGGTATATGATTGACTGGCATCTTTTTATCGACGGACCAAGGCATGCAAAGCAACGTCAACAGCGAAAAAATGACACGGGGCTAATCACTGCATACACTCAGTCATTTACACGCAATTACATAAAATCAAGTCAGCACCAATTAATTTGCCCACTCATTACATCTTCATGTACGTGAACTTCCTTCGTTCATTAGTAAACGAAAATAAAATTGAAGATAATATAAGATGTTAAGTCGAAAATGCACAAAATATTAAAAAATGAATGTATTCAGAGACATTTTCAATTAATTACTTAATTAATTAATTATTTTTATCATGAACAAAGTCTTTCTATTAACGAATTTGTTTTTTACTCTTAAAAATATTGTAAGAGACATTGTTATGTTTTTATAAATATAATATTCATGTAATTTTAAACTTTCTGAAATTAACTCGGCGTTAAAATTGAATTTTAATAATTTAACATCAACATTTACAAGTTTCGAATTTATTGTGTACTTGTTTTCTATTTTTTTCAAATTCTACTTTATATTATTGGATATGGTAGAAAAATTCGAACAAAATTGCATGTTCGTTAATTGTTCGTTGATTCGTAAATCAATATCAACTGGTAACGACCGTGTGAAATCATATGGTTTTGAAACACGATCAAGTTTGAAATGAAAAATGGTGAAACCTACACGTTCGCGTGATTTCCGAATTATTTGCAGTTATTATTAAGGAAATTCATTTGCGAAAACAAAAGCGAAAGATGTATTAACAAGAGAAAAATCATCCCTCGAGTGTAAAAAATGGACGATCGTCAAGTGTTGTTTGTGCGAGCAACAATAAAAATAATGAAATAGTAAAAATTATGATGTTAAGTTTATGGCAGTTCAAAGTAGAGTGGAATGAATTATTATCGAGCTCCATATGTGCCTTGTATATTTTCAACAACGTCAAATAAACGGAAACACTTTAATTCAATTGTCCACATTTTTCAAATGAAAATGTTGAAAAAAAATTCTACAACTCTTTTAAGTTTAAAAAGTTGTGTTTCATCGCCCGGAGCAGTGATTAATTATTGAAATAATTTTGTGAAATGGATAACGATAAATAAACCAAAATTGATTCATTTACTTTATTACCATTCAATGATTAAATTAATTATTTTTCAAATAAGATCACAAGAAAAAAGCTCATTTTAAATCAACGTGTATGCATCGTCAGCACTACGTCAAATATTAAGTTATACATTTGATTGAGTCCACATGTTTAGGACAGCATTTCTATTCATGTTGGATTTTTTAATATTCAATCAACATCGGCGAATATGTTGGATAAAATTTAATTGCTTATTTAATTATTAACATTACTAAAAAAATTCTGATCTGCATTAAAGTAACAATATCGTATAGTGTAAATATATTATTAATGTAGCGAACGATTATGTTACAAGTCTTTCAAACACATATCTAGCTCCGGATTATGTCTACAGAAACTAAGTGAAACGTCAAAGACTATATACACTTTAGGCCTGTTAATCCAATTATTGTATCTTACCGCAGTTAAGGTAATTCGTAACACGAGCCCTCTAAATGTCATATTGAAACAACAACGAGGCTATTCAATTTCATTTATTTGTCCATTATGTATATATATATATATATATATATATATATATATCAAACAAACATAATTTTTGCATGCGACCATTTAATTTGATTTATCGCTCGCATTTACATAAGTGCATTTATCTTAATAAATTTTTTTCCAACGTCACATTTCATCTATTTTGTAAAATCTTGTTAGTACATCGCATTTCAAAATTTACAATGCAAATGCTTTTGAAAAATGGAATTATGTAAAGCAAAACGAGAAACAAAATTCCATTTTACGTTTCATTTTTCGAATGTTCATTGCGCTAGCCGCAAGGACGTGTCGCGCGCTTTTTTCGCAATTAAATCGCGTAAGTAATGTGCAGAAGGAACGCATGCATTTGATCTTTATAAACTGAAATTCACTCAAATCCCATTTCATATAAATGATTTGTTACTGGGGCGACGACTTTTCTTCAACTTTGCCAATTGAACGACTTGCGACCAACTTTTAAGTTTTTTAATTAGTGGTCGCTCGTATACATTCCGCTTTTTTATAAGCCTATTGCTCTGTAACTTTGTGAAATAAATCTTTTTCGGTATTAGTAAAAACTGAGACATTCGTTAATTTCCTTCTCCTTTGCTTGCATTTATCTTTGTCTCGATAAACGTTGTTCGGTTAAACATTCTTTACCCAAATTCATTCACCGGTGATTTATAGAGGTACACCTTTTATTTTCAACTACTCTTAAGTTTACTTAGCGTATAATTCAAACTAAACTTTTTAACAATTATCTGCAAAGTCATACTTTATTATACAACCTTCTAAGATGTGTTCATTAATTTATGACTTATAATTTAGTATTTTATGGAAATACGTTAAGAAAACTACATTATAACGACTGCAACACACATTCAAGGTAAACATTTTTTTTATTTTCTAAATTATTAATATTTGAATATTGATTCAATATATTTATTTGTTTTGTTCGAAAATATTACGTCAAATTAAATTATTCCCATAGGAAATAAAAGAAAAAGGTATTCGTACCATTAAATCAGTATATATTTAAATTACCTTATAATATTGAAATAAAGATACATCATACTTCAGTATTTGCATCGTCCTCTTAAAATGAAACTCTTACTTTTAATCCTTTTGAATATATTATACATTAAATTTCTGTTCAAGGTACTCAAATGCGTGGAGTGCATGATAATAATAATAATAAAAATAATTGTAATAATAATGGTATATAATAATACAAAACATTGAACTAAAAGCCTCATACTCCCATTTTATCATATTTCATACATCGACATATTCTTTATTCATTGCAATTTTAGTCACTGCCACTTGAATGGTACAAGCATTATTTATTAAAAAATTTACGAATCATCGACACATACTCTACTGTTTAAACATGGCACTTGATGTGTTTTAAAATAAAATATAAAGTATTTAAGTGTTACGTCAAATGTTCAACAATTGTATTATGTTTTATTCTAAACGATTACACTTTAGACCATTTTATTACACCGAAGTTTCACACCTTATTCAGAATTGAAACAATCCAATTTCACTATGATTTCAATTCATTATGCGATGGGCTTAGCGTCCCAAGTTTGCCACTGTTATTTGTAAACCGACCTACCATTATACACTTAAATTATTTTTATTAAATTACATTTAATATATACATAATACCGGAATCCCGCGTAAGCAGTCCGTCGATGAATGATTAACAAAAAAGCAGTTCGAACGGAATGGATGGAAGCAGTTCGAGGGATTCTCCTATGCGCAAACATATCAGGAAGAAAAATGGCCATGAAAACTGAGATCTCAAACGTTGTCGCTATAGTTAAATTATTTGAGTACTTTTCTCCCATCGGCATTCTTAGTAGTGCTTCGACCATCCGCAACTTGGAAAAAGTTTTCCCGGCCAACGACGTGTATATATACCTTTCCTCTGGCCAACTTGCAAGCTGTTACCCTCCTTTCCTTCCACTTACGAATCCTATCCCTCATCCAGCCACCTGCGGAGACTAGTCCGGGCAATAATTCCATTTCTCCGTAGAACGGCCGAATTCGAACTTTAATTAATCGAATTCTCGTGGCAGTTTGCAATCGATCCGGAAATTAGTAAGATCCCGTCAGATATGTACGTACACAACTGTTTTATCGTATCTACCCTTCGCGTACGAGTCTTTTACCGTTTCGCTTACTCGAGTGGGAAATCACGCGAAAGGATTTTAGACAAAAAAGACGAAATTGATTTTATAAGAAATACGCTTCATCGGTCAATCGAATTGCCTCAACTTTAACAAACAATCGCTTCATCCTTTTTATCACAAGTAATTATAAACATAGTTTCTGAAGTGATAAAATATAGAAGCTTCCTATGATTGATATTTACTATAAAGCTTATAATTGTTTTATTAAAAATATTCCCCCATAATTTGAAAATGAACCGAACAATTTCAGATACGAAATAACAGTGTTTCGAAATTTTGTGACACTGAACTCACGGATGAAATTGTATTTTGAAATATATTTTGAAAATGTGTAAAATATATATATTATGTACTGACAATATATTATCGATAATAACGCGAATATTTGCTACATATTTTTATTATATAATTAATTTTGTACATCTATAAAATGTAATATAAAATAGATATTTGTACAAAAAGTATGTAAAATGCGGCAATAAGGCCCTATTTTGACAAACATTATTATATATTATTATATTATATATTATATATTATTAGCAAATATATCTTCGTTCATTAAGATATTGTTAACTAAAATCTATATAACATTATTTATTATTTTTATTTTCTCAGGGGATTTTAAAATCTTCTTGAAGCCATTTTCAATTAACGGTAGATAATTATTTTTCTTACGTTTCAATGAAACCATTTGCTAATTGATTAGTCTGTTCAGAATGCGGAACACGAAACATTCCACAGAATTAATTAAAAGTTAAAAAAAGTTGTAACGTCAAATTGATTCGTTTACGAATTAGTACAATAAATGTAAAGAAATTAATTATAATGCAGGAAGGATTCGGATAAGATCCAGAGGATAATAGTATCGTTAAATGCTTAGGTCTTTTTAATTTTCCCTTCTCGTCTTTCTTTTCGTCAAATATCTGAACTGTTTGCACAAAAGTTGAACGCGTTTTGTTTTGATCGAAAAAAAGTTTGATTTCAAAGTTATTTTCCGGGTTAAAGTTTGGCGATAAATCACAAATGAACATTTTTACAGTAATACTACGTTAAGATTTTCGTAATTGTATTTTCATTGTTAATGATATTTTTACAATTGTGTTGTTTAATCCATTGAATCTGACTAATTCAAAAAAAATCCTCCATATACTACGTCAAAGCACTTTCAATTAAATATAAAAAGAGGGAGCAAAAATACAATTAGCGAATTGCATAAAGATAATTGCTTCTTTTCAATTTGCCAATAAAATCTCATCTACTGTATTTTTTGTAATTTGAAAGGAAATTAAAATTACATTTTCAATTCAATCAATTACGAATTTAATGCGAAAGCATACTGTATAATTTGGAAGACGATTAATCTTTTCACTAAGATGACACTTGTCAAATATTTGTACCTTGCAAGGTAGCACTGAAATTTTGTCTTAATCTTCGAAGCGACGTAAAATAAATTTACTTTCAAGTGCGGTGTTTGCTATAATCTATAACCAACTTTCTGTATCTCTGTAATGTCGCTGACAATATTTTAAATATGCATTTTAATTTTTCCACTGACAAATGTCTTATGTTCAATTTCATTTAAGAAGCATATTTACATTGAATCGAATATTGTTAAATTTCAAAATACACGGTACACTGAGGCAAAATATTATTGCAGTACCAAAAATTATGTTGACAGAACCATATTAAAAGAAATATCAGTATAAATGTATATGGTATGGTCAACATCAAAATAGGTGTAATATTATAATAGTGTCGTGTCAGCGCAAACAAATTTAATAGCAAATCGACACTAAAATGTAGAAAAAAAATGAACACAAAAAGTCTCTAAAAAATTCACTGAATGCCATAATATTGGTCAACAGTGTCCGCGCATTAGCCACCAATCCGTGAAACATTTATGACTTATGCGTACACCTACTTACTTTTCTATTCCTTTACAAAACATTAGAATATTCATTTCATTGGCAAATTTCAATAATTTATTGTACTACTTCTCCATTATTATTAACAATATTAGAATCGATTTTGTTACAGGTTTAGTTACAGGCAAAGATAAAATAGTTTAAAACATAGAATACGATAAGGAAAAACCTGTCTTCAACTCAATGTTTTTTTTCTTTTGAAACCCAGTTTTATATTTCCGATATCTTTGCCCCCTTCTCCCCCTCCCCAGGCTAAGATTGGATCAATTTTTTACTAAGATTTTATATGTTGTGGGGAAAAACATATCGAACAACTTGAGAAAATATTAATGGCGCGACATTTCAAAGCTTTCCAAGATTCACGATTATAAATTTGTTTTATGGAAAAAATGAACTCCATTTTCATAAATTACTCAATTCTGTCAATTTTGTCTCAATATACTACTTCAGAGATGGATTCCATTCTTGATTTTCGCTTATTTTAGTCAAAGACATCGTTGAATTAAAGAAGTCATTGAAATTATTGTTAGGAATCGCACAATGATTCTTTTTATCAAGATTTATATCGAAATTTTATTACAAAATAGTGACCATTTTAATGTCAAGAAATGATTGAATATTAATTACAGGCCTTATTATAACGTAAATTAAACAAAAGATATGAAAACCTCTAACTTCCTTGAATCGATCCTGAGAGTCAATCCAGTTTTTACAAACATAGTCTCATTAAAAAAACAATGAAATTAACAACGTAATAGGAATACCGCGGGATAATTTTAATCGATATGATCGATTGATTTGTCGTTGAATTCATGAAAACTGATCATTTTTATGGCCGTAAGTACCTATCACCCTCGTCGTGTTACGTCTCATTTGCATAGTCGAAATCCGCTTGACCTCTCGAGCTTTTACAGAACTGTATCACTACGGGGGATACCACGCTATTTTCACGCTTTTTATTTATTTATGAATGATGTTATAAAGCATTTTCTGTCAACGGATTGCTTTTGGAGAAATTTAAAACGGTTTATATACCGAACATTCGACTCATAAATAATACATAACAGTATTACGTTTATCGACACACGATATCTTTTGTACGTATTATTGACCAAATACACATTCATCATCAAACTTAAGGATTGTGAAGGTGCACGAAAATAACCGACTTATTTCGACGTATTAAGTGCAGTCAATAAAATCGTAACATTGGTGAGTATCTTTATTCACTGGACGACTACCATTTTTCCGATGCATTTCAACCAATTATTCGCCATTACAAAGAAAAGTTTATGCAGTGAAAAATTCCATTCTTATTATTTCTGCTACCTCAACTGAATACTTCATTCAATTTATTGAACGGTAATAGTTTATTACTGCCCTCTTAAATATTCGTATTTTGAATTAAAATTACCATTAAAAAAATTGTCTTTGAAGGAAAGTAATTTACTTCGCAACAAAATAACTTTGATTAATAAAACGATTAATTACTTTTTTCCGGGATAATTCTTTTTTAATGCAAAATCTTTTGGATCAATATTTTATAAAACTCGATGTTCGCTTTTGAACAGGAAGAAAAGAAAAGATTGCGCGAGGAGCGATATTGTAATGCGTTACTGTGATGTTGCTGTCAGCGATAAATTGACAGAAACAGTAACAGTTTCTGTTGAAAACATAATGGTTACTGACGGCGGTTTAAAGGTAACTTAGTTTTATTATTAATACGACATTCATTAAAGTTGCAATAACCCAAGTAAAAAATTTTTTTTTAAGATGTTTACACTCGGTGGTGAAATTTTTCAGTCGCGTTTTCATTTACACCCATTTTCTGTTTCACGTCGTAAACTGAGTAAACTTTCACTGAAATTGAGTGACTTTTTATGCCGCGATCGTTTACACTTTACACCGAATCTCTTTACTCCGCTTGTGTTTAACAGTGAGGAGTTATTGTCAATTTGAGAATGGGAGTTCAACGCAGATCAGTTCTAATGATAAAAATAGTTAAAATGATAGTGTTATAGTTGAAAGCAAAAATTCGCGATATTCTCTTAACAGCTTTGAATACTTTTCCGAATCGACGGGTTCGTCAATAAGCATCCAACCGGGCTGACTATCAACGTTTTAACGCGACTTTTTAATTTCAATGTCATACGAGTGTGGTGTTTTACTGCTAATTATCCGAAACATTGTCGGACGAGTCTGCCATCATTCCGACATTTGTTTTTGGCAGACGGCCGTAATCCCGAGATAATCAAATTCGTATCACGCTCCATCCATACTAATGACATCACGCCGAAAGGAACGTGTGCTAGCTCCAAACGCGCAAACCCGTGGTTGGAAACCAAGTGGTAAACTTGTAAGTGGCAAAATAAAGTTGGCTCCCGTGTCCGTGACAGTTTAATTAATATCTTTCATTTTCAAAGGAGAAAAACTTGGTAAAGTCCCAAGCACCGGCAAACCACTTCAACTTTTGGCTCGTTGTCGCGCGCTCCTTCGTCTTTCTTTACCCCTAAGATACTCCCACTTTTCCGTTTTTCTTCGACGTTTAATGACTTTTGCCATGAGATCCGCTGACAATTTTAGCCTCCGTCTTATGTGCCATCATTATAAATGATTTGTAAATAATACCGCGACGCCTCTACCACTGTTTTTTCTCCCTCCTCATACACCAATTGGATATTTCTTTTCTACTCAACGCTAAAAACTAACATCTTTTGCCTTTGTCATCTAGCAAAACGTTTACTTCATTTCATCGATATTTCGCCAAACTTGTTCAAATTACTTATTTCTTTATTGGGCTATATTTTTATTTTATTTTTTTTTATTTATTTTTGTCTGAATTTTCCTCAAAATTCGGCACAAAATGTCCAACCTAATAGTGACTTTGAGCAATCGGATTGAAAGATTCAATAATTTGATGTTTCTTTTTAAGTCAATATTTATTACATTCTTCACAATTGATTTATTCGAAATTACTAATTTACTTCTCTAAGTGTGTATTCATTTATTTCTTTTCGAAATCTCTATTGTAATTATTTTCAAATCCGACAATAACAGTGAGTTTTTGCTTCGAGCTTTGTTTAAATTTCAAAAATGTTGATCACGTGTCGTCTAATTTTTTACCCGCAAAGATGTCTCTTTTTAAAATAAACTAGACTATCTTTTAAACAGAAAACAACGTCGACTTAAAAGCAACCAAATTTTAGTACTTTTGAAAGAGTATTTTCTTTGCGTTGCCTAAAAAAAAAAGGAATTGAAGTGATTACTTGACGGCGAAAAACTGTATGAAATTCTTACCAAGTCGAAAATTGATCACGTAATTTTTTGCGCCGAGTGCCTCGGCTGCTTCATGATGGAATTATAACGCTTGTTTAACACTTACATCATATATCAAACAAGTTTTATAAACTTATGCATTTAGTGTAATGGTCGAGAAAAGTTTCAAAACAATATACTCAACTATTATGCTCTACGCGTCCTGCTGATGCAACACGTACAAGTTGGCGGAAGGAGTTTTTACCGCGTTTGAAACTACATCTTCGTACATTACAATTATTTTAATGATAATTTAAAGAACACGAAAGGAAAGCATTACGATAACGAATTTTGTTCTTTGTCCCAGCTAAAGTTATTTGTTGACCAATGTTTTCATTGTGACAATAAAATATTTGTTCTACCAACAACGAAAATTCAACACAATTTTTTTTTCTATCGTTATGCTTGATAAAAGGTGCTTCATCGTCAACAAAAGATGCTTAATGAAAGGTGCAATAAGTTTTGTAATCTAAGTATCATCCAAAACTACTTTAATTCGAAATATGAAAAAAAATTTTTATTATCTGTAAATGTGATATTTCTCACTTTATTTCTGTTTTTCAAGTTTAAAAAAATGTGATGTAAATGTATAGATAAAATGACCTGAAAAAATAAATAATATAAAATGCAATCTAACGTTGCATGAAGACAAACGTTTTTATTTAAACGAACATTAATGTAAATACATGTAAAACAACAGTCCAACATATTAACTAAAATTATTCCAAGGTAAAATTTTTGTGCTAAAAAAGAGGTTGATGAGGCTAAAAAGTAGCTGCTGTCGTTGAAATTTCGACTTCCGATCAGCTTTATAATCGTGCATAATTGCAATTTTGAAGATTAAAAGAGGATGAAATTTCAACTTATTCGTCCTCTTTTCAGCCTCCTTTCAGCTTCTTCAGCATCGTTTCATTCTCACTGATTTCTCATTTCAGTCTCCTTTTGGTTTTTTAGACTCTTTTCGTATTAACTTAGATCTTATTGCCTTGTAAATTAATATAATAGTACGAGAAATAAGGTCGCAAATCGTGCCTAACTGGTTCATGTCTGAAACTTTCTGAGAGAGTAGTTTAAAGGTAGAAGAAGCGACAGACCGCAGTCTCCCGGCTTGTTCGTGGTACTTGCGCATGGCGTAGCCTCCACCCTACCCCCCCCCCCCCCCCCCCCTCTATAAAACAATAATGAACGAAACAATACCCTCCCTTTTTTACTCACTATGTCTGCACGCACGGATCATAGTAGTGTCTTCTCCATTGGTCGCCGTCCCTTATCATAGAACGATACTTTATTCGATTGTTACATCATTTGCACTGGCTCTTACCACTCCATTTATTTCAGCAAGCTTAGTTTCAAACGTAAATAAATAATTATATCACGAATTTAATAAATTGCCAAGCTGTC
>JABFOV010003250.1:0-16997 GCA_022817685.1 Aradophagus sp. ZL-2020 | reverse complement strand
TACGATACGAGATAAGACAGGTGCTATGTGGTGTGTATCTTTTTTGTGAAGCATGATGAACACACCATAACCAAACTCATGACATTCGCACGGCGCGACAGAGGGGAATAAGAGACAAAATATAAACATCTACAATGTCTTACTATGAAAAAAAGGAAACAGAAAAATATATAATGGTTTTTAAGGAAAAAACCATTTTAGGAAAAAACGTCAAGAAACACAATTTTGTATAAAAAAAAAAAAAAAAAAAAAAAACAAACATCAACGATTTTACTTTTTGATACAGATAAAAACATCACAGAAAAAAAAAAGATGAATACAAATTTTTGACACAATTATTCCCATTTCGAATTTGCTGATGAAAAATCCTGCACGTGATACAGACAGAAACGCATGTTTGGCGTGACGTGAACAATATCTGACTGGCTCAGTTGTTGCAACAGTCATGCGTGTGTGGCACGACTTTCGTCGCGGAGCAACATTATGGAATTAACGGCGCTTGCACAATGCGAACGAATACTTTTAATGAAACAGCGCGGGGCAAACGATTTCGAGTGTCGGTGGTCACGGGGCAAGTGGCTACTGGGAAAAGTGTACCGAAAGTTACGGCCGCGACTTGGCTATGAATTTATCCTAGCAGCCCACGTAGTAGAACACGTAGCTATGCCTGTCAGGACATTCCATAACGATCTTTTGTTTTGCTACAGCATTATTTCTTCACTTGTTTATGCACAAGTATTACAAGTAGTAGTTACAACCCGCCATTGTTCACTTCTTTTTATTACCGATTCAACTTCAGAGTCGATCTATGAAATAGGACCGTCCCCGTTTGGCCGGCACGGACCAGCCGAGCGCACTTTCGCAAACATGTCTGACGCGCTTCAAGCGTCTCCGCGACGAATAGCATTTTATTTCGCTCGGCCGCGTTTCGTCCGTTTAACGGTGGATATAAAGCATTCCATCATAAAAGACAATAAACGAGTCAATATTCCGCGCGATGACCGCGAAACAAAACGCATTGTTTCTCAGCAACGTGCAGCACGCCGTTCCAACAACAATAGCAATGACGGAAACTTGGGAGACAAAAAACTGCTGCGCTCCCGAAGTCAAGCGTGTGATTGTCACCAAGTTTCACGCGGGTGAAAAAATTTCGACCTTGATCAGGATTTGATGAACTAGTTTTATGTTTGTTGGCCTTTGATTGGATCATAAAAATGTCATTTTTTAAATTCATATATTCATTTCAGAGAACAAAAATTAAAATATTACCATATGCGAGTTTTCTTTGCCTGTGGATTTATTTGAACATTACTTAAATTAAGAGTAATCCTTTCATGAACAATCTTATTTGTAATAGTTTTCTAATACATCGGAAAAATTTCACACGTGAAATAAAAAGACAAACAAAACTCTTGATTGGAACTTCAACGTTTAAACCTAGTTAAGTCTTAAGTTTGACTGAATATATCTTCTTCATAGATATGGGTAAAAGGAGACACGCCCCATACTTGAATGAAGCTATTAGGCCAAAGTCATAAGACCTTGATTAAAATCGAATTTTCTTCTCTATTGCAGTTGAAAAAGCGCTCTCAATTTTACCCGGTGCAAATGAAATCGAAGAGGCGAGGGTGGATGTGATTTTCATTGAAAGAGGGTGACCGGCATGAAAGCGTCTTTATTCGTTGGTTTCTGGGTGATAATTGTTCGCGGGGCTTGGTAAAAAGTTCATTATCGCGCAAGAATAGACATTTCGAGGCTCCAAGACGTCAGGTAAGGAGCGGCTTGTCGAATCGGCTGGTCGAAACCGCCTTGGAATTCTATTGTGCGACCCTTGGCTGAGGATCAATAGGAAAACAAAGGCCAACAATCCCGGTTCGGCTCGAGGGTTCGCTCGCGCGCGCGCCAATAGTTCTGTCGTGGCCACGATTGATAAAATCGAGGTCGTTTTCTTGTAGCACCACGCGCGGCCGGTTTCGGCGCGTATTAAAAAGCCCGTGGTGCCGTTCGACGATATAGTTCCCGCGGATAGTTAAGCGACGCCAACTATTGTATGTTAATGGTATACGGCGTACAATGAACGCCGAGCAAATGGTTCAGCGGTCGTTGCAAATATGGTACTTGATTCGATAAACGAGGTGCGATCTATATTTCATGGCGGAATTCGTTGCGAACGGAAAATTGTTGCGCGCGCGGACCGGCCTTGTATCTGCGTACGATCTCTGTAGAACGAAGCGCTCCTAGTGTGACTAGCATCGCGACAAAGCACCGTTTCGATGACGGAAAGGTCATTCAAGGTGCACCTTCGTCTCCAAATGGCGCTCTTTTCCGATCACTAGTTTTCGATCGTTAAAAGCTTATAACGTTTTTCTTTGTTTTGTATTACTGTATACTTTATTTGCTGTTTACGTTAAAAGTATTTAATTTTTATAAGCTGTTTTCTTTACCGTAAAAACGTTATTTTTTACTTTTAAGAAATTAAAATTCGTCACATACAAAGAAAAACGTAGTACATTTCATACTCAATATCAGTATTTAATGTTTCTCGAATAATGGTATTTTAAAATAACTTATGTTTTTCGACAAATTTCTCTGACAATCGTAAATTAAATTTTTACTCACTCTTCATTCGATGTCAAATGATTTTACTTATACGAAGACCAAGGTTGACCTGACATTCACTTCCAATGGACTAACATTTTAGTCATTTTCCTTCATCCAAACATTTTTATGACTGTGGACCTCAATCTACACAGTGAAAATAATGACTACATTAAAGCTTCAATAAATAAGAGTGATAATACTTCTGATTCAATTAAGTAAAACGAATTATTATCACGAAAATGAACGTCTTTCAAAACAAAGATTTCGCAAATAAATACTGTTGCCAAAGAAAAACTCACAAAAGATACAAATATCTTCTTGAACAAGTGAACTCCTTTACAGTACTTTTCCATTTCTGGTACCAGTGATTTTAACCCACTCGAAGGCACGCCTTAAAACGGTCTCGAGCAACTAGCAACAACGTTCCGCAACTTCTTTAAAATCATTATTATCATCGTCTTCATCATCATCACATTGTCGAACTTACAGCCTTATACCTAACATAAATAAATTAAATTAACAAAAAAGCAATGTACACGGTTAATCGACGATATGATACAAATGTACTCCTGACGAGCGGGGGCAATAATTTAAGGGGAAGTTAATGTTGCGACCGACAATTTTCGCGCAATGCCTCAGTCGCGGTCGTCTCTGACTAAGCGGCGGCTCGACTTGAACGATGAGTAATTAACTACGTAGTTGTTGAGATTAAAATGATCACACTGGCAGCGGGGCGCCGTGTGACAGGTTGGACGCTATATGTAGTCGGATTGTCCGGTGCCCTCGTTAATGGCCGCGAGCCGGTAGGCCGGCAGCTCGAGGCCTGGTGAGCTCAAAGCCAGGTTGGTCGTCGCCTGGATGGGCTGCATTTGTTGGTTCGCCGAGTTGGAACTGAGGTCGCTGTAATAAGCGCTACTGGGGGCACTGCTCAGCGTCGGACCGTCCTGTTCAGCATCGCTACTCGTATATGCCGTGTTCTGGTACGACGGATGGTCCCCCGAGCCTGAACCGTTGGTCAGTCGGTGGTGCTGATGGTGATGATGGTGGTGGTGGTGGTGGCGGTGCTGATGCCGGTTCGTAGACAATGGCGTGGACGGCCCGTTCTCGTACATCTCGTAGTCCGGCTCTTGTAACCTGTAACCGATAGAAAACATGATTATTCCTCCGGGCTTACTGGCCAAAGTTTCTTGTGAGTTGAGTCGACAGATCGAGTGCATTTCAGTGCTCGCTGTCTGGCCCCCCTCTTTTGATCTCGCGAGATGGATTTCTGGTGTAGGGCGGGCTTGGGGTGATCTGATCACGATCCGTCATCCCTGTCATTCGTGCGGAAACTTTTTTAATTGGATGACTCATTTGAGTGAATAGATTTTCGTTTGGTCTTGGAGCATTAAGAACAAAATTATTTCCCCTTTTGTTGAGAGAATTCGAGAATTTGAGATAGATTAGAATTTCATACAGTTTTGTTGGCGATACACTGAATCAGACTTTATTTAGTAACTCTATAAACAATTGTGGATTATTGCGGAAATTTGTAAATGTAATATTTAAATGTAAACTTTGTCTATGCGTAACTTTATTCAATATTTTTTGATTAAATAAAAGTTTGTTAATTGTAAATTTATCTAAACTATTGTCAATTGGCAATTTTTTATAAACTTCATTCTTTTCTGTATAGAGTATTAAATAATAATATTTTTAGTATGATTTGTTTAGATGAAATAGATGTTTACATTTTCTACTAAGGAACTCGCGTTAGTTCGAGGTCATTACACTTGAACCGACTTTCGATGTCGCATTTAATCGTTTTTCAGTGCCAGTTCCTATACAGTGGTAACCGGAGCTTTTCGAATCGTGCCCAATCAAATATCATGTCTACTTAATTACTTCCGCGCAAGTTTCAACTTTGTCTTCTTCGACTTTCCAGTTATCGGCCAGTCAGCACAACTGAATTGTCCAACTTTCTAATCACCGGGCGCACATTGTCCGAAATAACTGAAATTCGATTAAATCGAATCACGCGTGCAACTATTGCCGGGTTTTTGGCGTTTTGTATATTGAAGCGATTCCAATACAACGAAATAAATATGTCCGAGTGCACTCGCTTTTGGAAACTAAAGCGCTCGGTGAAAGTTGCCTTTTGTCTCAAGTTTTCCGCTGCGCACCGTCAAAAGTTCCTTCGACTTGAATTTCCAAAGTAATTGGTACTCGAGTAGAAAATTACTTGAATGTTTAAAGCGTCCAGCTGTAAATGTAATCGCTCGCTTGATAAATACATTCAAAAACGTCTTGTTACTTTTCGTGAGAACAATTATTTTACGAGAAATCAATGAACATTCATAGAGAACGTTTGAGAAAAAATTGTAATGCGATACAGTTGATAGGATGCGCGCATTTAACTTAACAGTGCGGATTATGTTCCGTTAAACAGGAACAATTTGTATAGTGTGCGAATGATCTAAACCGATTTGGTCCTATTGTAGCGCGCAATTATTGTATCATTTATTTGATCATAATTAATGGCTTAGAGTTTATAAAAAATGTTTTATAAGAAACGTTAACTGAAGTCTTGGGTATGAGTGACTTCTTCCGCTCGCGTATCGTATGCAGTTTTGAATTGCATTGCACAACATAGCTAAGCGTAACCAGTTTAACTTATCGGATATACTTCTTGCGTATGAATTAGAATTTCGCTTGTGATAATTAAGTCACATCGAACGAATTTTTATGACATTAATTTATCGCAAATATCTAACATGCGTGACGTTTACATCCTGATGGAGGATAAGACAGATACAAGTTAAATGCATTTTGTTTTCAAATTAATTCCGCGGGAATGATAAACGAAGAAAAAAGTTTCGATACCAATTTTTATACTTTCATGTAAATTGCTTTACTACATTATACAAGGCATAAAAGTTTATTTTACTATTTTTTTTTTTTTTTTTTTTTTTTTATAATATATAATTAACTTATTAGAAGTATTTTAAATTTCACTGCGCGGTTTTCTACAACTATGATTAGAAAAAAATACATTTGTGACTTTAATTTCATCCCCAAGATACTATAACGATACAAACTGCTATTGCTTTTAACAAATGTGGAATAAAAGCGAATATATGTTCTGGTTATTTTTCAATAATATTGTAATGCGATTCCTAGTTAAATCATTTTTATTAGAGTTGCAAAACCTAACGCTGTATAATTTTATTTTGAATACTTTTGCCAGAGAAAAAACATGTTTGTGTATCATAAAAATTTAATGTTTCAATATTTGTTCCGCGGTAACTCGGTCATTAATCCAACATCGCGCTGAACGGCCGGTCGACAATTTATTCTACTTTCGATTTGTAACATCTGTTTTTTACAAAGTCATAATTTTTGCAGGATTATTGCTAAATTTACTGACTTTTCGTGATTCGTGGACAAATAAATTTGTACATGAAATCTGAACTTACTGGTTCCTTTTTTCTGCTTTTCGTTAAAGTTTTATGATCTCGTAAAAATGTATCCCACTGTATTTTCGTGTTTCGATTCTTACAAGATACGGGACTTACGCGTCGGAAGTTTAAAAACACATTTTTTATTTTAGAGTTCCAATCTGAAAGGATTAACGAGAAAGTACTGTATATCACGGATAAATGACAGTAAAAAATCCATTTGCCGAATTCATTTTTTCTCCTTGAATAATGTATCTGATGTTATATTGAAATATTGATTTTCTCGGAAGTAATACTCTATTTCGGTACTAACTTTAACATTTCAAATGATGAGTATAATTTTAGTTGTCTCGATAAAAAAATAACGTTACTTGCTAAAAAATAATTTAGTCGGAACGGGTAAAATATACTTGTTGCAGATTTAGATTAATATTGATAGATTTTGATGAAAGTATTAGAATTAATTCATGAGTAGTTACTTTGATTAAAATAAAATTTAATTTTCTCTGATTTAAAAAATGAATGTAAATTTTTACTACACTAGTATATATGGGGATTCTAGCCCTACTGATATTTTAGAGAATATCAAAAAAATAATTCACCCACTATTCATTCTCCTCCATCATCAAATGATAATAAAAACAAATTTACCTGTCAAAAACACGCATGATAAATTGAATCACTTTGAAGTACGTTTTGATTCTCTTGAAGTTCTTTCATCTAACTTTTTATAGTAATTCCTATGCCCAAAACGTATTGCAATCACTGCAAAAATAAATATTATTGAAAGTCTTAATTTAAATTATCGAGCGTGTTATAGTAATGACAGATATGTGCATTAAAAAGTGTCTTATAAAACATACAATGCTTTACTAACACTGCGTTGACTGTTACATTACGCACTGTAAGACAATGTTTCATATTTCATATTATTATTTTCAGTTGGTATAGTTTGCAGTTTTTTTTTATCAAGAGGGTCGATAATACTATTTAAAAACATTAATTCAAAAATCTATTTTGCAAATCCGAATTTCTTTAAACGTTATAGAAGTTGGGATGTGTCTCATTTTTATGCACATTTTAATACACGCACACGCAAAGAAATGTTGTCATTTATTAAATTTTTCCTTCTATGTATAGCCATAAAAAAGTGTACATAAAACTTATGATACCTGATTAAATAATTTTGTAAATTTATCCAAATCCGTTCTATACGATCTGCTTTATAACATCAGCATTTCGTCAAATTTATAAAAAGTTGTTTTTTCATTATTTTATACGTACATTTCTGTGCATGTAAATGTCTTTCAGGCGCTAAACAATCTTTAATATCAGCAGTCCTTTTCGTTCAAATCAAATGAGATATTCTACAAACGTTGTTTCAACTTAGAAATCATGTCGAGGTGACAATTTTTCCATGTAAATGTCCCCCAGGACAACGTCGTCTTCGACTTATCTTCTTTTGAGAAAGGTCGCGCGGAATTTGGTCGAGGGTTGTGCGTGATGGCGGAAAAATGGCTGGCTGGCCGGGTCGTTAGGGATAATGGTTGCTCGGAAGATCGCGATCGGGTTTGTGCTTACCTCTGGCTGTGTCGCGTACGGAGCAGTCCCTCCCGCGGCAGCGAGTCGTCCCGGTTGGCCGAGCCGTAGTGACGATGCAATCTCGCGGCGTCGAGCTCGTGGTAGTCGTCTTCCTGGCCGCCGGAAGTCGTACCGTACGTCGAGCTGCCGCGCATCTGGAGCTGCAGATCGCTCGCGTAACTGGCCGTTTGCGAGTCGAGTTCCGCGTAAAGGGCCTCGTCCGCCTGCATGTGGGTGTAGTGGTTCTCAACGGGATGGTGGTTCGACGAGTGCCGGTGTCGCGGCAGCGAGAGCGGCGTCGCGACGACCCCCGGGGCGCCGCCGCCGCGACGCGAGCCCAGCCAGGACCACACGTTGTGCCCTGAAAAAAAAAAAAAAAAAAACGTTACCTTCATATTTCGTCTCGTTATTTATTTATCGCGGAGCCGTCTGGCAGTTTGCCGGGCGCGCTCATTTTGGCCCCGGCCCGCAAGGTGGCGCTTAATTATTCATTACCCGCAGTAGGTTTGCCCGAGCTATGGTCGTTGGGGCCGAGCGGTCGACTTTGCTTGCTCAGTGGCAAAAATGACTTATTCCAAGTAACTAAAGTCATTTATATGACTTTGCGGTAGTCAAAACGCGGGCTTTATTAGCAAACCACAATTAATTTGTCTGTTTTAGTCAATAACGAATGAGTTGGCGAATTACAGTTATTGCAGGAAATCAGTAAAACTATTTAATTCTGAACGAGGTGTTAGTTATGATGTCTGATCTTCTTTATTTAAATATTGTTATCAAAGCAAATTGCCATTTGAAATGGAGAAATATTAAAAGCAACTATTTCAAGTTAATTTATTTTATTGAATAAACGTGGTAGTATTATTTAAATGAAGCCGTGCAAATGTGTTATTAATTTACTTTACCGAGAATCTTTCCCTTAATGTTTGCTCAGTGAAAAAAAGGAATAAAGTTGGATATTAAGTTGGTCTATGACCATTATTGGGCGACGCTCGTTGGATTTCATTAACGCACGCTATAGTGATTAGAAAAGGTGGTTTAATTTTCGATGTAATTCAAATTGCGGCGGGAAAGTGTCGGGGAGAGGATAAACGGCTGCGCAATAACTGTATTTGTATATTCAATGAAACGCGCGTTCAATTAAAATGGTAATTCAAGACGGCCGGTGATAACGTGTAGTTTCCAATTTCTTCGCCGAGACGTTGGCCGCGCCACAGCCGAGATAATTCATGCGCGCACCGCGTGTAAATTTCATTAACTCCGAAAGTAAGAGTAACGCCGTCTGCCGCTTAATCCTTATTAGGAAAATCCATATGGGAATGCCCAGGTGGGATTAACTCGCTAATTCGTAATTTCCCATATAGAAAATTGCTCCACGTGGGAACCAATGCAGCTTCTTTCATGGGGATTTGGTCTCGCGCCGGGCCCCACGGCGGTATTCCTGTTTCGTCAATTCGCCGCGTCAACCCATCTGGCAACTCCCACAAGGATTTTTTCATAAATGAAAAGAGGGTTGTGTTCTGCATCGAAAGTTAATCCTAATATTGCAGCCGATTTTGTCATGATTGACCATCTCTTTACATTCACTTTCAGGGGAAAGATTTGATAAATGTAACATTTTTACTAACAACGTAAAGATTTTTGAATTATAATTGAAATATTTTCAGTTGAAACGATGAAGGAAATGTTATTTTTTCTGGTTTTCAATTTTAGATGTGATTCTCAAGTTTCCAATAAAACAAAATTTTAGAAATCCAAATTGCACGCAAAAATCTAATTGTAAGGAAAACTCAACAATGTTCCTAACAATATTGTTTTTTTAGTGTAGGATAAAAGCATAGTATCTAGGAATATTTCCAGTACTGAAATTGTAATTTTGAGAAAACGTAACACCTTTTGTTCCGAAGATTCAAATAACAATTGTAAATGTCAGCAGTGACTTTTACAGAAATTAAATTCGATTTCCCCGAGTGTTGCATTAAAAACGATGATGAGAAATAGTCACGATCAAGAGGATAAAAAAGGGACCGAGAAAAATGGGGAAGCGAACACGGCGGATCATAAAACCGAAACGACGATGACAGGATGAACTGCTCGAGCTGCTTTTCCCTTATCCGCCGCATCACGTCGCGGCGTCGCGAAAAATAAATTCCGCCTGGAACGCGAGGTTCATGACTAATCGAGTTCTCAAGCTTTAATTACATCGAGCACTCGGGGTGCGACAAAAAAGTTACGCGGCAAAAATTTTGATCTATCATACCGACACTTTCCATTGACAGATTATCCACGCTGCTTGGAAAGCAGGTCCCCGTTTAACGTTAAACGGTGAACGTTCCAAGCCGGACAATTAAACCTGCCGCGATAATATTGCCTTATTCAGTGCCGCGCGATAAAACAATTTCCAGCGCGCCCGGCCGTATCAGATTCCGGTTAAATTAACACGCGCGTAAAACAAAACGCCGAGAGGTCGGGGGAGGGGAGTGAAGTAAAAAAGCTCGACAATTTGGCGTAATCAGCGGGCTTTTAAGTCCAAGCATCGCGGAGCTCGGTTTAGTGGCTGGAATTATTTTCCATTAGGCGAGGAAACCGCCGGGAAATGATTTCGATTGTGGACGACGTCGTCGGCGCTCGGAATCAGCATCGACAGTCGCCGATAAGTATGCTAATTAGCGCAATTAATTGGCGCGTAAAAATGATTTTTCGCGCGCGAGATCGAGCGATCTGACGTTATCGATGTCGTCGCGAGGCGAAGGAGCGGATTAAGCGCCGAGTTTGTTTATCAACGGCAAACGAGATTTGTATACTCACCAGGGCTGGGCGCGACGTCGTGATAAGGCGGTAATTTATCTAGCTCGAGTGGCGGCCGATCCGGAATCACCGACACCCCGCCGTCGCCTGGGCCACCGCCACTCGGATTTCCGGAATCCCGGCTGCCGGTCTCGTCGACCCCAAGACCGCAACAGTTTCCTGCAATTAAATCATTACTTTATAGTTTCCCATTCGCCGGCATCGAGAGTCGCGCGCGACTCGATAGAAACGCTATGCAAATGGCCCAGCCGTTATCAATCGGAATGGAATAACAGAGGCGAAATTGCGGCCCGCGATAGACAAACTTCAATCATCTCACGGCGCCCGTATAAACGCTCGGGGGATTGTCAGACCGTCGCTCTGAGTATCTGTAAAATCCCATTACGCAACTCAATGGCATTTGATTGCATTTTCGATCCGTGAAAAATTCAATAAGCGCCAATGAATCGCTTGAATTGGATCGCGCTCGCGCCGAGACAAAAAAGCCCAAGACGCCACGGCTGCTGTTCTTTCTTTATGGTTAATTCCGTTTTTGCTCCCGAATTCGGACATGACGGCGCATTACGGGGGAAAAAGTTGTATCGGTCGGCTGGTGGGAGACGTTGCTGATTGAATATATTTAGTTATTCAGAAATGAGTTCAGTGTTGACCTTATTGTTCATGTATATTGATATATTAAATGTATGAAATTAATTTTAAATCACACTTGTTTTGACGAATTAGGAAATGAAATTAATTTATTAATTCTGTATATATTTATTAAATCAAATTATGTGAAAAATAAAAAACTTGATATGGCCACCAAAGTAAGTATAATAAATAGTAATTAATGAATCAATCTATAATACTCTCCACCTAAAATCTGAATAAGTAATCAAAATGAAATATTAAAATATAAAAAAAGATATTGCATAAAGTATTCAATCTTTTCAGATTATGAATCGTTCGTTGGTTACATTAACGAGAGATTTAAAATAATAAAAATGGAAATTTTGATCTTCAAATATTTAAAAAGGTTGCAAATCGAATAAATCAAAAACAAAATTCATAAGCTTAACGAATTGGGTATTTTTACTGTTCAGAATTATGCATTCCAAAATAATCGGTTAATCAAGCAGAAATAACGTCGGTTTCTCTGTACAATTTCTCGGGAAATGATTGCTTTATGGAATTTCCTGCGCACCTGTAAAATTGCTTGGGCTCAAGCGCGCCGAAACGCGTAATTTGTAAAAGTTGGTTGATTAAGCCTCGCGACGTAACGGCACTAATAAATCAGGTAGCTGATCGCGACTTTCTCCGATCGGCGGGGTGCGGGTATGGAAGGACGATTAGCATTGAAACGAGTCGATTGCCAGGTGAAAAGCCGGCGTCACACGTCCGCGCACCGCAATTCATTACAATTTGCTGTTGCTTAACTCGCGGCTCTTTAAAACGCCAGCGATTAAGTCGCCTTTATTAGCTCGTCATCTCCTAAATCACTTTTCTGGGTTAGCGGCCTTGGTGCGTGTGCCGATGATTGCGCCACCGCCGCGAGAACCCGCTAATCAAGCGCACTGCCTCTCGCTCGTGTCACGAGTTTCCGCTTAGGTTTCGAGTTACGATTACGGAGTTAAAGTGTTGTCAAAATGTTGGTGGGATAAGTTGAGTTCGCTTATTCAAAATGATTGCTTTATTATGTAAAAAAATTTGCACATTTACATTAGATTGTATGTAACTGATAGAACAGTTTTGAATAAGTATTTTTCAAAGCATATTGTTTAAAGCGTAAATTATATTTTGTTAGGAGATTTAATGTTATGGTTGTACATAAGATACACAAAAGTTGCATAACATTATTTCTGTGACATTCTAACAAAAAAAATTTACTCAATTTAAAAATAATGCATTCTTATCACAGTATATACTTTCTAGTATAGTGTAAATATTTTTGATGCTGATAATATTTCCGATGCGATAAAAAGATAATTCTGAAAAGATCGTTCTATTTCATCCTATTTAAAATAAATTTTTCATTTCTAAAAAACTGTAAATATGATATTATATACATCATAAATATCTCAGAGGCGTCGGCTGTGCGTTATCCGTACATTTTATCGACATTTACTGAACCGCGGCTGACTTTTGAAGAATATCTTGCCTATAACGTACGGGATGCTACGCTAGTGATCCGGCACGCCTGTCACACGCAACTTACAATGACGCGCGCTCGAATTTCAATCGGAAGGCCTGGACCCTTTTCCGAGTTTCGATCCCTCGAAGCATGCCAAGTGTCCAGGTGACAGGGATCGCGAACGGATTCCTCGATCTTTCGACGGTTTTCTCGCTGTACGCAGGGCGGGCTTCAACACAAAAAAGACGAGCGAGAGTAGGTAGCAAAAAAGCGAAGACGAACCAACGAAGAAGACATTAGAAGCCGAGCGGATTATAAGTAATTTGACGAACGCTGGAAAGTGGGTACTGTTTGATATACCGACCCGTCGGTTATCTGATCCGACGAATTTTGATCTCGACTGTACAAGCTGTATAATTAAGCGGGGCCACTTTTCCCGCTGGGAAAACCTATCAGACAAGTGTTGCCTAAGTGGGATTGATGTTTAAGTACGCGCGCCGAGGTAGAAATTCAGTAGTTTTCGATTGATTTCACCGAGAATCCGGTTAGGACCACGGCCCTACCGCCAGCCAGGGATCCCTGTTCGCCGTGGACCTTTGCGGGCGTCTCTCATGAATATGAATAAATGTGTTTCGTTCTTTCCGACTGTCTGTTAACGAAGTCACCATTTTTATTACGTAGAAAAACACGCTTTTCGAAAGTTGTTTTACCAAACGATAGACGTTATTTGATAGTCTGTTGTTTTCAATTTCCACAATCGTTCGTGCTCTGTGCCACATTAACGCAACAGAAAACAAGCAATTTTTATTGTCATTAATTACTTGGCGACTTGTCATAAGTAACTGCAGTGCTTTACTTCATTCGCACTAATTCTCCCGAATGCAACGTACCTTTGCGTTCACAATTAACGACAGCTCAAAGGATTCAAGTAGAATAACCGCTCGCTTTGTCACAAATGTAGACAATAAAGCTGGCCGAGTTGAAAAAATTGGACGCGTCGGGGAAAAGGCTCGAAAACAATGTCGCTGCGAGAACAACAAAATTGCAATGAAAAACAATCTCCACGTATGATCAATTTCGCTTCAATCTCACGCTGTAACTCTTTTTATTAAACAAATTGTAGCGTGCGAAGGGCAGAAAAATTGAAAAAAAGTACCGAGACAAAAATACGAAAGAGGCAAAAAGAAAAATGAGAGGCCAATAGTGATGAATTTTTGCATCGATCGAAAGAAACGTGTCTCTCCCACAATAAATTATCAATAAATGTTTATCGGCGGGCGTGATTTACGATTAAATTGCCTATGAAATACGAACGTGATAACAATATGTGTAATTACGGTTTTACAGTGGCGAAAAAAACAGTCGCGAGCTGATTTACGACGTCGCGTCTAATTACGGTGATCCCAAGGAGCCGGCGCCGATCGATTTAAATATTCAATCCGGATCTATCAGATGGCATTGTGCCTGGAGTTTCTCTTCCACGGGTTGCGGTATTTTCGACCCGGTTGGTTTTGTTTTTCCCTCTCCCCCCACCTCCTAGCCGGCGCTCCTGTTTTCTCTGGCCCTTTCCGCACGCATCGCATAACGCAGGCAAAAACTCGACGCGCATTATGATTATGACGTGTGTGCGATATGAAAAGCCCTTTTTCTGTACGGTTGCCATTGTGTGCTCGTCATAGGCCGTCACATGCAACACGATAGAGGGGAGGAGCTGTGTGTGCCTGCGACCCAAACCAGACCGCACTCGGAATTCATAGATCAGACGCCGCCGACAGTTCGCGACTGCGAAGGCCTCGCTCGAAGAGCAGGACGACGGATTAAAGGAATTTAGAGATATCGCGCGCGCGTTCACGCGGCCATTCGGCGCTGCGACTTCTCGGCCGAGATCCCGAGCTCCGATTAACTTGACACCACGAGCCGTTAATTGCGAACAATGTGCCGGCATTAATAACTCGATGTTCTCGTTTGCCTCGGCTAATTCGCTTCTCGCCGCTTTTGTGGAAATGTTACTTTTGTGCTTACACCGTTCCGTCCCTACAGTCGCAATTCATTTGTATACTCGTAAAAAGTTTTGTAATTGCGAGTAAAGTTTCGCCGTAGACAATGAAAAGATATACGTTGTACTACTCAAACATATTTTATGTCAAAATTAATTTAATCTATGTACGATCAATATTTTTTCGAACTATTTTTATACATATTTTATTACAGTTGTGTAATCGACTTGTTTCATGAAGCATTCGGAATTTAAATAAATAAATTCATTACAATTATCGTCAGAATTACTGTTATTCTAATGTAATATTTCAGAGCATATTTTTATGCCTCTGAATTTGAAATCCGCTACCGTTTATTATGCAACCATGCAAACCATAATTTTTAATGTAAGTAGTTCGTACATGCATCAATGTAAATTTAAAATAAACATTCTAACTCAATGCGTCAATGACAGACTTTTCCGAACCGTCAGTTGTCCAACATAACAACGTTCAATTAGTTACATTTGACCGAAAGCAATTACTCGGTCTCCTCCGGTGTCTCCTATCACAACCCAGACTTAACGGGGCGTCGTTTCGTGGCTAAAAATGCAAGCTTCCCAGCGCGGTGAACACGTGAAACAATAAAACTCTGATTTACGGAGCAGACGTGAACTGTCTGAGGTGATAATATAAGCCTTTCCAGTAGTGAAACGCCGTGTGATTTAAACCGTGCAATTTCGCAATCGCGAATTTTTCGCCCCTTATGACGACGGTCAGTAGCGGCTTTCAGGTTTCATCGACGGAGTAGGACTTGTATGGTATTTAGCCTCGGTAAAAAGGCTAAAAAAGTCTGGAACCAAAGCGCTGTGTGGAAGCTGCGTTTCGTCATTGTAAACACGGCTATTTCGTTGGCGAAATTTTCATTCGTTGGCTCGATCGATGTTGTTTATTTTGAATTCATTTTTTTTCTTCTCCGCATAGGGTCAGGCGTAGGTAGTCAGGGTTTAGGGTCGCCGGACTACGACGATTAGACCGTCGTAATCGGATCCCTTTCCAAGCTGTCGCGTTACGTCTCCCTAATTCTATGCAACTATCCCCGGAGACCGGACCTATAATCTACGCCCGAATGCTGCATCGCAGATAATTTGAATATTAATTAGTTGGCCGAATGAGATGTACGGCTTGCCGCTCGTGTATTTCCAGGAGCCGAACAGCTACGATTTGATATCTAATCCAAACCATCTTGACGTATTTTGTGTCACGTTCCTTGTTTACGCTGCAACACTACGGGCTAGCATCTTTTGCTGGAATATAGTAGTCAAACTTCCAGTGGAGGAGACTTCAGTAGGCAGTATTGTCGTTTATAATAAAAATACTTGTTTGCCAGACTTTAATTTCAACAAATTAGGTGAAATGGTTAATTCTATGCGATTTTACATCGTTATGGCGGAGGCTAAATCAAAATAAGATTATTATTTTGAGAGGAAATAAAAATTCTTATTCCAAGAATGTAATTACAGAGATAGTAAAAAAGTTACGTTACACAATAGATGTTTATTTTCAATTTTCGAATGGATTCGTTTAACGTTTGATTGCCATACGCGGGCTCCAAACACTGTGAATGGCGAGCGATGATTGGTCGAGATAGAATTAAAGCTGTTTGTTTATCAACGTGGGGCGATTTAAAGGAACCGTCGAGGGATATTCCGAGAAGAGTTATCAGATAAGGACCCGGCAATGTTTTATTTCAAGAGGCCAGATTGATGCTTGATTTCGATCTGAAATATGACGCCATTGACCTTATTTCCCTGTTTCAATCTGATAAGCTTCGGCCTTTAGTGTTTGCACGCGGAACGTCATATCTTAATCTAATTACCTGAAAAGTTCGAGTTCACACCGAATTAGCTCCGTCCGAAACCGGATCTTAATTGGGTTCTGTACTAGGTTCGGTCCTAAATAATGTTACACGATTCGTTGTTTAACAAACCCCTCTCACGAGCTCGAAAAACTCAGGCTGAACGATTCGAAAAGAGGCTACCACAATTTGGTAGTTGATGTCGACCCCAAGTTACGGAATTTAATACGTAAGATCTGGCTGGAATATAAATTAAAACACGAGCAAAGTGGCGTGTTGCATATTATTAAGTTGAAAGTTTCGGCTTTTGATAACTTCAATTAAATTATATCGATTTTCGTTCATTGCTTCATCTGGATTAGACAAACTCAATCCACTTGGCCAGTAATCAAGTCCGTCTATTTCTTTCACAGATAAGACTCTAATTAAATCCTGATAGGGATATCAATCTGCGAGAGAACGGCGCGATCGTTGCCCGGATAGAGCCGTAATTTTGACCGGGAGGAATGTTCATAATCGCTGATCCTGCTTGTTTCGTCGAGTTCACTTCCACAAGGATGTGTTTGTGTACAAACAGCAGCAATAACACTTTTTCGCTACGAATTTCATGGCGCTGCACTGCATTGTGA
>JABFOV010003249.1:0-17000 GCA_022817685.1 Aradophagus sp. ZL-2020 | reverse complement strand
CATCTGATCGATAGGCGCGATAGTGCGCGGGGTGCGGCCTCGCGCCATGGCCGGGGCCCCGGCTCAGATGGGCCTACGCAAGAGCCCGGAACTCGCCATCAACCCCCGCGCCCTGGAAAAGCCCTTCGGGAAAGCAGCCAGGCCACCAGCCGTTGTCTACCAGCAGCCCCAGGTTAGACGACTCAAACAACGCGCACAGCCAGTGTCACAGTTTTCGTCTTAACTTCCTCACAGTCAGACGAAAATCATCAGTTTTATGTACTTTTATTATACGTCATTTGAGATGACTTGCCTCAGGCATTAACAAGCAATTTGATTAGCTCGTATACTCACGTTAAATGAATATCATGAGTGTCACTATTATACTATGTAATATATATAATATGAATAGTATATTGAGTAAATAAATATATATAATTATGTATTATGTGTATATATAATATAAAGCTGTGTATACGCGATGACACATTTGTCGTATCAAAGTCCTTGCACTGAGAAGAATGTCATAAGTTTTATATAGATTTTTATACATCATTATATACATATATATATATATATATATATATATATATATATATACATCATTATAAATCAAAGTTCTTACAATTAGCGTCAATTTTACTGTCGTTATTATATGGCACAGTGAAATTGCTTATGGGTTGAAATTGCTTTATGCAACATTTTTTAGTAGTGCATAAAATTTTTTGTTATTTTATAGTACACTGACAAAAATATTACTGCTATGATATTTTTTTGTTGAATAATCAGTGCAGCTAAAGTTACATTAAAAGTATCTACAGTCATAGTTTTTGACTAAAAAAATGTATCTCAGTGTATTTTCAGTCAGCCAATTCTAAATGACAACTGTTTAGAAATGGAAATTTCCAACGAAGGGTGCAATTGTGAAAGATTAAATGGCAGGTGATGGAAATTTCCGAATAATTTCTCATATTTGTATAATATTCAGCTTTATATTTTCTTGAAATTCAAAGAAAATTTTTGAATATAATACGTTTGATCTTTAGTAATTTTACTGCACCTTTTAGTAGATATATTCGTTTCATAATAATACTTGCTATTTAAATGGAAATTTTTACTTGAAATTAGAAATAACTTTCAAATTGGGTTATCATTACACTAAAAAGTATTTCCGATAAAATTTCTGTGCTTTAGTAGTATTTGTGTAATGTAGAATAGTGTTTCATCTTGTTACAGAATAAGTAAGGAGAGTTTGATCATTTTTTTTGTAAGGTGTTTCAATGTATTATTGTAAAAGTTAAAAAATTTTGTTTTTATATCTCAGTTTGTGAAGTGATGGTTGCAATTGCGAAAATTATGATCAAAATTAGAAGTTATACACAGTTACATGTGAAGACAATTAAAGAACTTTTTCGTATAATGTTTATGGTGATATCTGTTTGTTATCATTAAAAGCATCAGCTACGTAGTAAATAAAGCACTACGTCACTTGCTCGAGAACATATCACTTTCTTAACAATTTTTTACTGTTTCGTCTCTTTACGTCAAACAAATCAGCTATATTGCAAACAAACAACATTTTTCATTCTAAGTTTATTGCTTTCGCACAAAGTATTGACTGTTTTATTCGTTTTCACCGAATAAATCAACTGCGTTTCGAATAAACAAAAACATCATTTACTTTGATTGTCTCAATTTCTTGCAAAAGTATTTATTATTTTACTTGTTTTTGTTACATATCATAAAAACAAGTAGATCACTTACCCTGGTCACATTACTTTCTAAAATTAAATAATTGACTTTGTAAAAATCACGAATTATTCGTGTAAATATTTTTTTTTGTATACATAAAAACAAGTGTTTTATTTCGCGATATATTTTGTATCAAAAATGCTAAAGTCAGATACAGATGAGATTTTTGTTTTTGTAGTATTGTATACAAATAACATATATTACTTTATTTACTTTTATGAAATAATATCAATATAATCAGTATTGATACAATACAATCACCTCATTTACTACAATTACATCACTTACTTACATACCGTTTCACACTTATATTATATACTGTTTCATTATTTTCATTAAATGAATCAAGAACTATATAAACACTCTACACTATAACTATGATCTTACTACAACTTTCATCAAGCACAAAATACATTGTCTTCCTTGCTATCCTTCAACAATAACTGCGAGTTTATGTTGACACTTGACCAAGAACCTAAGAATATTATCTACTCTACTTCAAACACTTCTCCTAACTACCATTTCACCTCGATAATCTACAAACTCACTTTTCAAATTGTCAACCTACCATATTATCGCAGTGGCCACGTTTGCATACATTTTTCGAAGTGAACGAAATCCGGTCCAAGTCATCCCGGGCTACTTGAGATCTGGGTTTGACCTCGTTATGGGACATATGCTCGGGGAGTCACGTGGTGCAGGAGCCGTCGTCCGAGGGTCCGTTGTTCCTCCGCAAAAGATACTACATCCGACTTAACGTCCGTTCGATCGACGAACACAATTTTTCTTTCTTTTTTTTTCTTTTTTTTTCACTGTTTTTTCGCGATTCTCGCCTATTATTTTTCCATATCGCGTTTTTTCTTTTATTAATCAACTTTAAAATTTAAAAAATTTATTGATGTTTGAACTAAGGAACTGTCAATATCAACGAATAAGATGTTCTTATTTTATTCTGATTAATTTTTAACTCAACAATGTTAAAATTCAACGACGTGAAAATTTTGTCGAATTCAACTTAACGAAGGTAATTTCGCTTAAAAACAAAATAATAAATTCGTTTTTAGAACAATGTATACGCCTTTATTTCTGCGGATTTCACCGTGGATCAAAGACGGCGATGATTTATCGCAGGACGTGGAATTTGATTCCCGATGAAAAATCAGTTGAGAACTGTTGCCGCTGCCGCACGGGGTGCTTGCTCGACTTAGCGGGTTGATCGCCGCGTGATAAATGAACGATGTGATAAGCGTAATTATTGATGCCCGCGATGTCTGTTTTCGCGTGCGAATTAAGTAGCAGGAGAGGCGGGGGTTCATTTTTTACGCGCGATTTGATCGGGATTTCTAAATCCTTTCAGCGACGCAATTTTAATAAGCGAGCGGCGAGAAAACGGCACAGGTTCAGCAACAAGTTTTTATTTTATTCACGCCGTTCCCCGTTAATTACTTTTCGAGTTAATTATCATTAAACGAATTACCCGAGTAGGATAACAACGATTTCATCAACGAGATTATGACGTAATCAAAATGGTCGATTGCGTGGGTGAATGTAAAGTGCTTACGCAGCTTCCGTATGACTTAAAATGTGCGTCATGTGGCCCGACCAAGTATCGTATAAAAAGGTCACTTTTGCGCCAAAGTTTTATCGCCGGTGGATTACTTTTTGCCAGAGAAATAGTTTGTAACGTGACAATGCACGCGTGAGGGGAATAAGTTACTTTAATTTTTAATGGTTATGTCTTTTGAAAGGAAAATTTCAGATTTTGTAAAAGAAAGTATGTATTTATCGGAATAAGTTTTCCGCAACTAGGAAGCGGACAAAAGTGAAACTATTTGTATCCACGGGATGGAAAGCGCTCTTGGGTATGCGCCCTCGAGCTAATTTGCCTCCCTAGGGACAAAAGTTCCACTTTCGTCCCGCTCCCGCATTGTGATAAGAATCGTAACCGCCTCGGGTGCAGTAACGCCCTCGGCAGTAATATACTATTGTGAAGGGGATGGATTTTTTAATATTGCAACAAAAGGATGTAAAATTATAAAAACTATATAGCAATTTTATTGATTTCACTCGTGTGCAAATTAACCGTTTGCGCTCTGGCGTGTAAATGTATCATGATTAAGCAGCAGTTGTAATGATTGTGTAATTTTCTAAATGAAATATCAGACTTATAATAATCACATCTGTTCTAATTTTAAAGTCACTTTTTATAAATATTTTTTCCTGAATGCCAATATCTTTAAATAAACATAGTAAATGAATCACGATAAAAAAGTTCCATATGTACATAAAATGCGAGTTCTAACTTTGAATAATTTTCGTAAAACAATTGATATTTTCTTCAAAAGCACTCGATCGACTACTTTAACCTTTTTTTTTATCATTGTGTATAATTTAATCACTTTTGTATAATAATAAAGGAAAAATAGTCACTATAATGCACTGATGTACAAAATTAATATATTTATATCATTCTGGCAATGGTCCCATGGAAATGTCATTTAAACAATGTAACTCTGTTTAATTCAGTAGGTAATTTTTGAGAGTGCATCTGATGTATTAAAACTTTCTCAATGGCGGCACTTTATTTACTGTATCCGCTTAATCTAATGCATTTTCCAGATTAACTGTAAACGGATCATTAATTTTCACGACAACCATCAATAATATAATGCCATGAACCTTGAAATACCCTAACTGAACAGTGCTTTTCTATTCCGTATAACTATTATGTAAGCAAACGTTAATGGAAGAAAGCTTGTTGATTGTTGTAGTAATTATTTATAACAATCAACAAAAAAAACTTACAAGTGTTAGTTCAATTAAATATTATTGTTTGATTTTTTTTTCAATCAAAAAGAAAAGATTCAACTTAGAAAAACCCCTTTAATAATTCAGCTAAGTTATTTTCGCAACGTCTCAGATGAAAAGAAATTGGGCACACTGTAAAAAAAGAATGTAAAATTACATTCCAAATTACGTGAAATATAATATAAAATTACACTTGGCAGGTATTATTACGATTGTAAGGTAAACCATGACACGTGATATCTGCGCACGCGCAGAAAGTAATGGACCTATTCTGCTGAGAACATTTGTTCGAAAAATGCGTTTGAATTGTCATTAAATTGAAAGATATCATTCTATTAAAAGACAAGGTATACTTTATCATTTAAATAGAACAAAGAATGAAGCATGCGAACGTGTAAAAGAGAAATGCGTTCGTATGACCCTGCCATGTTATGTGTACTTTAATCTGAAAAAATAAAACATTGTGCGTGTAATTTTACATTACGTCCTTAAGGATGTACATTTACATCGTGTCTTTTATAGTGCAGTAGTAGTTGGAATCCGGTACATGTCCAAGAATTTTATGGCGAAATTCAATAATGGTTGCTGTCCTCGAAAGATTATTAGATCATGCATAAACCGTAAATGTGTAAATCAAATTCATGAATCAAGTTAATCAAATCAATATCAGTCTATATAAAAAGTTGAACATTTTATTATACATATTGAGTTTTTTTCACACTTGTCCAGCGAAATCTTAGCCTTCGGCGCAAAGACTTTCGAGGATATTCTCGTCGAAGGAAAAAGTTACTTTTTTTTAATGACTGGTATTTGAAAATGAAAATGAATGATGTCAAGATAAAATAAAAATAGAGATTTATCGATTAATACTATAAAAGACGTACTTATACATTTATTTACATCGTTATCAGTATAACAATTTTTTTTTAGCACAAGCACGATTCAATATTGATGCAATTATGCATTTCTTATTAAAAAGGTGCGCTTCTTCGTTTGCGACTGATTTTGCGACAACTCAATATTTTTAGCTCGTTTTGGTGAAATTCGATAAAGAAGTGTTCAATAAAAGCGAGTTGGATTTCTTTTTAGTGCAAAACCATTTTGCGAAGGGCAATATTTCTAAGTTAAGAATTGAGATTGTAAATATATATATATATACGATAAAGTATGAGGTGCGCTGTAAAAAAGATACGAAGGTAAAAATGAAAGACAAAAGAAATATCGCTGTCCCACGGAGCGAGCATGTTCGGACAAAATTACACTTAATACCAGATCAATCAACTTTAATTTTATCAACGACAAACGCCAGGCTCAGAGCTTCTTACAACGAATTAAAAAGAAACGACATTGAGACGTTACGACTTGAAGATGACAAAATGAAAAAGATACGACTTTTGTTATTTCCTGGCTATTTGACAACTACATCCAAAAAAAGGATTTAGTAAAATTTACTGCAAGTTGAAAAGAGAAAACAGACCTTTTCGTTAAAAATCGCGTTACGTTTTACAATGTAAACAGATTAATCAAATTAGGAGGAATATTTTTTTCGTATCTGAACATGAATACTCAGGGCAATTTAAAATAAATGCTCTCCAAGCAATTCAGCGCGAAAATAGGAGACATGCTCCGTTTATCAATTATTAATATCAAATCTTGTATCGCTGATCGCGATCAAAATAACTGGACCATAAACGGAATTATGCGGAACTGGTGTACCTGCAGGTGTATAATTAATCAATGAATCATGCGTAACGTACACAAGTAAATATTTAACCAGACAATACCTTTGACGCTCGTAGTCGACGTAGTAACTTAGAAGATCACGCCGACCTTCCCAGCCGGGTGGTTAATTCGGCGGGACGAAAAACGAGCCCCTGATGAAATTTTTCGCCGAGCCGACACTCTTCTGCGAACCGCGGGACGAAAAATTGAAGGAATTCAAATAGCGCGACGTCTTCAAAGAAGTTGTTAGACGTATTTTTCCGACTCTCGAGTGACATTAAAATATTCAACGAACGTTTATTTAACTTGATATTTTGTCTACAATGCTCTAGACCCTCTAAAAAAACACTATTCCATACAATTTTAATTTCTGCGCTCAGTAAATGCGTGCGCGCTCGTTTCCGTACACATGCATACACACATTCGCACAGCAGACTACATCCTTTCTTTTCTTTAAGCTTTTAAAAAGCCGCTATTCATTCGATGCGCCTTAACTAGAGTTCCGTACAAATTGCATTTCCATTGCCAGTATTTTGTTCCAGCGAATAAATTAAGTGGACAATTTTCGTTACCCGTCGGCCGATTAGACCGAGCACAACGAAGTCGCGAATTTTTCGGTAAACACAAAACGGCGACTTAAAAGTGGTTGTATTGATGCAATGCTTTGTCCGTGTCAACGAGCTTGAAGATGAAAATGCGGCGAGAGTTGAGCACGGGAGCAGACATTTACGGAGTTTATATTGAAAAGGAATAAAGCCAATGACGGGAAATATTTTCGGGCGCATTTTAACGTACAACCGTAACCGCACGAACGAGTTTCAGCGATGTTTATAAAGAATTTGAATTTTAATTGAAAACAACTTTGACGGCGGAGGCTAATTTAAATATAATTACTGTTCTATTATTTATCGATTTCAATTGCGGCGTTATAAATATGTTCATTAGCGGGATTACAACGACGATGGAAAACGTTTATTTTCGTGCATTAAGAAAGCGAAATTGCATCTCATCAAAGGTGAAATAAGATCGCCTCGGTGGAATAAAGCCCACGATTTCATGTTAAAATCCATATCATGAATAATTCCGTGCGTGCGGATATAGAAAAATTGCATCTTTATTTAAATAGAAATTATATTGATTTTGCTAATCGATTTCGGTCGGGCAACGATGTCATTGCCACAGTCGATGCAATTTATGGTTTCTATGGAATTATTGCATTATTTGTCGAACAACACAAATGCTTTGTCACATTTATTCAATAATTGAAGAAAGTATTGCTCAGTGGAAAAACGAACGTATTTACAAATATAATTTCCTTGGAATGTAATTACTGATCTCGCAATTTCATTGCCTTCATTACGTTTTCAATGAGTTTGGGTTATTAATCGGTTTATCATCGTAACAATCCGATTTATATTTCACATTCACATTTTGCCACATACGGAGAAAGGAAAATAGAAATTTTTGCAATGAAGTTTTGCCAATGTAAAATTAACTATTTTAATGATAAGATGTGTTTTATTGAATATCTTGTCACGTAATCTATACTGTTTTCATATGCTCTTGTTGTTGTCTTTATTGGCATGAAATTATATAAAAATTACATAATTAATCTTGTTATATCTCAATACTAAAGACTGCGGGTGACACAAAAACTCTTGTGCATATCGTAGGAGTTTGTGTGTCAAGCGCAGGAATCTCATGTTATCAATGTAGTTTATCGACTGAGGCTGTCACCTATTTGTACTTCGCAATTAAGACACTTTGAAGAAACTATACTTTATACTGATTTTTAATCATTTAGTATCAATCAATAGTTTTCAGTCCCATTCAACTGTCCATCCAATAAAAAGTTCCCCAACTTTAGCCTCTATTATTTTTACCTGGAGTTTTCTTTTTAAAAGCACAATCGCCAAGTCAGCCTCTGGAGCCAAACTTGCGACACGATCAAACGCACAAAAGTTCCTTGGTTGTTTGGTAAATAACTAGTTTCAAAAGAAAAAGTTTTCCAAAAGACTAATTAATATATTTATTGTGACTTGTTACTTGAAAATATTAAATTAATTGTTCTCAAAGAGTCTTTACTTTATTGTCGCACTTTTTGCGTTCGTCGCTTAAGAATTCGCGCGAACGACACTCGTTTCTTGGGGAAAAAAAGCTTTGATATTCATCCAACCAGCAACACATTGATAATAGAACGCTGTATCTTAAAACAATAACGAAACCCAGTGACGTTTCGTCATTGGATCAACAACGACGAAATTTTGCAATTACTTTCTTCGTTAAAAACCTAGCTTCGACCTATCTAGACTCTCTTGCTTCAAGAAAATATATTGGCAAAATATTCGTCTCCAATCAAGAACTTTTTTCTTCGCTCAATGCGTCCTTTTTATGAGTGTGTTTTATGAATTCAAAACAATTTTTACAAAACAGTTTGATGATTCGGCATTTTATAGAGATAATAGTCCCCCATCCCATTTTCTCTGCAAGAGTAAAAAAAACCATGCAAACTGTGTTGTTTAGGTGGACGTGTCAACGCAAGTGGACATCCACCCAGGCGCGTATCACATTGACTGGGACCGCCGGGCGACGCCGTTGTATTCGCGCGAGGACATCAAGGAGCAGTACTGCATAACGAGCCGGCAGCTAGACGCCGTGGAACGGTCTGGCAGCGGATTCTTCGGGTGCCTTACCAACAGAGGACCTTCGCCCTGCAGTTCAACCAAAGCGTCCATACTCTCAGCCTGCGTGCGTAGTGCTCCGAGCGACGAAAACCTGTTTGACGCGCCTTATCCTCGGAGACATTTTCCGGTCATGTACCAGCCGCCTTACTCCACCTATCCTAGACATCCGTCGCGATACGATTACTACGAGTACTACGACGACTGGGACGTCAGCTCCTACGCTCCTGTGCGACGTTGGCCCAAACCCTGCAAGTTTCCGGATCCCAAACGGTGAGCCTTATTTGAAAAAAAAGAAAAAAACGTGACATACTGTGTTAAAGTCGTTACATTATGACCGTTCTTCCACGCTGATTAATGTAGTTCAAGTTTTGTCCTGAATTTGACGAAACATGTTTTATGAGGTAAAATCGTCGTGTGTTTAAACTTTGAAATATGAAAAGTCCTCCGCATTTTGGGAAATAGGTTCATAGTTATAAATCAAAACTGTACCTTATAGAATACGATTCCTCAAGTTTAAGGGGAAATAACACATACATTTTTTTTCAGTGCAAAATTATGTAAATAATCGTCCCTTTTGCTCGGCTTGCTTCGAGAATAAATTGCGCCGCGAAGACGCGCGGCCAAAGAATCGCCTCGCAACCGGTTCGGGCGGACAAAAATTCGCGGCGCTCTCGGCTGTCGACGTACGTCCTTGCATTGCTTCTTACTCCACCGTTCATTAAACGATCGCAATATCAAACTGGAAATTACTTAAACGTGGAAAACCATCGACAAGTTGTGATGTTGCAATCGAATCGCTGGCTAACTAGTTGATTTCAATTGTTCGATTAATTAACAGGGACTAACAAAGTTACACGCGCCGAAAAAGGCCGGGTTTTGGAGTGTCTCTGATTGCCGAGCCAGCGGGCGTTCGAGTTATCACATCATCCCCGGCAGCGTATTTCATTACGCATTACGTTGCCGGCGACGTAACGCTGATTACCGCGGCATTCATGTGGCGGAAATTAATAACGAATATTGCGCGATGATTGAGCCGTCCGCCTGTTTCGGTGCGAGCGATTTTCGGTCAGGTCGATGGAATGGTCTGTCATTTACTCTAGAGTAACTCTTAAAAACTCTTTTTGAGTTGAAATGTAAAATTTTGAATCGACCTAGAATTCATTATGTTATTTCGTCTAGATTAGTAAATTATGAATCAAGAACTTACAAGATACGCACATTGAATATTTTGATACTAAATGAAATTAATTTGTTGCCTAATTTCTTGCCTGAACTTTAAAATGTATAGCCTTATTACATCATACATACTTTTTCATTTAAAAATAATTTAAACATGGTTCTTATTTTTTTATTTCACTCTGGAAAGAAGTATTAATGTGATGATATGGATAAGGTTGTATTTAAAACTCTCTGAATCAAGTGTTATTAATATCAAAGCTTATTAAAAATGTTTAACTGTTTAATTTCAAAATACACTCAAACTACTACTTGGTTTTTGTAGCGCAAGATTTGTATTTTTAATATATGCGTTGTACACCTGTTTGTGACGATGGTTTCATATCAAAGGTACATGTGGGTGCCGGAAGATGAGGAAACAGCGAAACTCGAGGGACCAAGGTCAGTATTGTCGATACCGCCGCAAGTGCCCTCTCAGCTGCCGAAAACCAAGCACGTGAGCTTTGCGAGGTCGCACACTTTGACCTCGTTCGAAATGTCACCGAGGCCGCACAATCAGGAGCGACTGATTGACTCGCAGCCCACCTCGCAAGGCCCCACTACTGCCACTTTGCCCGCGGCCCATCTTATCACCACTGCCGAGCCGAGGATAGTCGTGCTAGGTTCGTAGTCAATCTCCAACCATTTTTCCCTTTGACAAAGATCACGTTTCAGTTTACCACTTTCTTTTACTTCCTCATTTTTCTTGCCAATGCGCGGACCCTTGTGGCTTAAATAAAAGCTCGTCTTCCCGAGACAGAAAGTTTCGTGGTGGAAATTACAACCGAAGTTAATCCTTTGTCGATGAACTTATTCCTTTCATCTTCCTTTTATTCTGTCGCTCTTTCCCATTTCGTAGACTGCTCGGCGAAACTGACTTGGCAGTTAATTGTTTTGAGGAATAAAGAGCGCGAGCGCGGATTCATTAGCAGGCAATGATGTACTTATAAAGATTCATTTGATGTTGGCTTGATGTTACGTCGCTTTCATTCGCAAACGAGTGGTTGACATTTTTGCATCGAAATTGCGCGACCACGGAAAGGAGGAAGCGCGATAAAATATTCAATGTATGGTTCGTAGTCCGTGTATGTGGACCAACGAAAAGTGCGCTCGAGCGCTGGCGCGTTTGAAGTACACTTGTTGATTGAATTAAGTACCAACGATTCGTAGTTAATGATACTCTTTTTGCGCGAGTTTATCAAATAATTGAAAATAATTAATATTAGAAAAAAAAAAAAAAAGAAAAAATTGTACTTGGCACTCGAATTAAACGCGGGCACGGCCCGTAAATTTTCGGCGAATGAATTTTCACGTAAAAGCAATTATGTCAAATTACCACGCTCGACTGACGGAATGTGGAAAACACAATGTTAATTGGAATTATATCAAAACGAATTCGCTGACAGTTTATTGCCAAGTAAGTTACAGCAGACCTTTTCACTTTACGCGTTTCGCGGATTCATGCATTATTTCTGCACCGCGTAGTCGAATTAACGAACGGAAAGTTCGTCGTAACTTTTAATTCCTATTGTGTAAACGTCGCCTGATAATTTTTGTTGGTTTTCGTTTCGCAGAGAAACAACCGAAACGCGGAGCGATGAAGACGCAGGCCACGCAGACGGACATCCCGTCGCTGTTCCGCGGCAGGAGGATCCCGGTGACTTTGAGCCCGAGGACCATTCACCGGGTTAAAATGGTCTCACAGGGAGCACAGACCAACGGTATTTTGAACGGCCGGAAGCTGACGAAAAGTTACTCGGAAGCGGGCCAGCTTGGAACACCGTTGGGTGCGAATGGGACCGCGGCGAAAGACGAGACCGACCACGAGCCACTTCAGCGCACTCAAAGCGAAGAGCCACCGAGGTCGCCGTTTATGATCAACTCGCCCCCTCATTCTCCGGTAAAAGTCAAAGCGGAAATTCCGAACGGTGACATCGAACACGTTAAGGATAAGGTGAATGTCGTGGGCACGGGTATTGGGGATCGATCGAAACCACACGAGTGTTTATTGATTAACCGGCTGGGTATCAATTAACATTGGACGGATTGAGGACACCATTTAGTCTCGATAGACGCCATTTGTCTTTTTATCGTTTGTTCGTTAATTTACTTTTTGTTCAACGTCCGCGAGGATTAATGGCAAGGGAAAATTGTTTTCTCTTTTCCCGTTTTCATAATAAAGTGTATGAAATGTTGAAAAGCGTTATTAAAGTAATTTAGTTGACTTGTGAAGTTAAGCGTCGGCGTAAGAAAGGCAAATTTCTGGTGGGCTGATCCTTCATGCCAAAGAGATGGTGCTAAGTCGTTTTTATTCGCAATTTTTTTCATCTCAATTGAAAAGTTTCGATTAGCATTCGATTTGAATCCGGTTTGAAGTCGCTTCTCGACGCTCACATTCAAAGTTCATGTTTTATCTGATTGAACGAAATGTATTTTAAGTTCTTAACAGTTTCATAATCAGAGTTTCCGCTTATTGAATATATTATTTGTAGCCGGCTCGAAGAAGAGAAGTTGGTTTATTGTGCGGACTTGTGTGTTACACGTCTGACGTGTTTTGTTACGTTTGCAATTGTAGGATAAGAGAAAAGACGCGGAACCCGAGGATAAGGAAATTTTCATAGATTTTAAACCAGCTCCTGTTTCACCGGACGCGAGAGCTATGTTGATGCCCAAGACCTACCGTCGGATGGTGTCCCTGCAAAAAACTTATTCGGACGGCGAAATTCGGGTTGAGAGACGAGAACTCATTGGCGAGACCGGAGAACCTAGTTACCCTCATTCCTGCAGAAGAAATTACCAAGACATGTGGAGTGGTGCACTTCATACACCCGTCCAATTTTCTTCCACGCCTGATGATTTGTCTTCATTTAGAGTAACTTCACCGCAAGACGAGTATCACGAAGAGGTGAAAACAATTTGCTTTAAATTTGCAAGATTATACCTTAAACCTGTTGGTCTGTTATTTACCTGCGTGCGACTTTTTCAGGAATTTCATGAAAACATTGTACGAAGAGGACTTTATCGCAAGAGGAGCGTTTCTCTTGAAGATGGTGTTCAATTTTTATCTACTAGTGAGTATATTTTACCGAGATCGCTTCCTACGTCGCCAACTTCGCCAACGTCTGTATCAGGTACGCATTTAAACATTACCGAGGTAAAGTTAAAGTATTAATCCGTCCTTGAATAACGATTAAATGTCCGTTCAGTTCCAACGAGGATTATTCAAAGCCCGAAAGGTAGGGCATCGGATCGCCGTCTTTTGCACGCTGGACGAATAACTGGAATAACATCGTCACCTTTCGCCTCAAGCGATTCGTTGACAAATGACGTGACGAGAGATCACAGTGATGGTATTTGGAATGAATCTCAAGCGACAGTGCTGCAAGCTGATTCGTTGGCGTTACTGACACCTTCGTCCAGAAGACGACATATGCTAGTTTTACAACATCAGCAGAGATCGTCAATGGACACTGAAGCGTTGGATGTAGAAGATGAATTGGATATCAGTCCATCTAGTCCTCGAGTTCTTCTGGAACCTGCGACCCCTGTAACTACTACTCCAACAAGGTAAATGCTTCAGTTAAATGTTGACCTTTTAAATATGGATCTTAAATCTAATACGGCTTGAAACCTTGTAGCATTGAACCTACATTGATTACAACCAATGGAAGACCAAGAAGTGGCCTTTTTAGAAGGAGTCCTCTTCCCCCTTACTCTCAACCGCACTCACAATCGTCAAGTGAATTCGGATTGAGTCTCGCGCGAACCGACTCAGGTGGAAGAACCGATATTTCGGAGACATCAACCACCGATGACTATATCACTGCCAATACGTCAACCGGTACGGGTACTACGACTGGCACGTCTGCCACCACAAGTTCTTGGTCAAAACCACCATATCCAGCCTTAGGAGGAGTTCCTTCAACTTCAACAACGGGAACCGTTGCCGACGGTAGTTCCTTCGAAAGTGCGAGTTCTGTGTACAGCTTAGCTCGGAGTGAGGTATGCTATAATGTTACATTCATTTAATAAATAAAAATAAATTATAAGCGTATTATTGTAAAACAGGCCGTTGCTGAAGAAACAATCAGTCCTCCACCCCCAGTCGTTATTAAAGAAGAAGCTGAGATACCCTTTGCGTTGGAGCAACCAGCTTCTCCAGCCAAATCCACAAGCAGCAGCAGTTCTGGCAGCTATGATTTGGAAGACGCAATGCCAGATACTGCTCAGGAATCTTTCCAAAGCGCTTCGATCAGCGGCCACGCTGCAGAAATTGATATAGAGATAGAGCACAAGGTAAATGAACCCTTCCGACATTGATTATATAATCATTTTTAATGTACATTTATATCTTTACAGATTTACCAACCATCACCTGGGTTTCCCGAATCACCTCCCGAGCGACCTCCGTGGGTAGAAGATGAAAGACGTCGCCGGAAAAGTTCGTTTTCTATCGATTTCATCGCCAGCACGGAACCCGAACACGATCGCACAAGTGAAGTAATATTAGATAATATGGAAGTCAGTCCAACTCTAAGTTACAGACACAAATCGAGAGCCAAATCTGCGGCATCACGAAGTCCTCATAGGAACAATAAGAAACGCGATTCTATATCGCAGCAGCTAGTACGAAGTCCTCAAGAAGAGTGGCGAGAGTTGCCGGAAGACAGTGGACACGTACAAACCTCAGACGATTCAAGTTGCAGCCATCATTATCATCACCATCATTACCATCATCATATGCATAGGGAAGGCAGCGATAGTAATAATAGACACAGACGAACGAGAGAAAGTCCAAGAAGAAAGTCTGGAAGTTATGTATCTACTCGACGAAGAAGCAATGAGGTAAATGAATGAAGAAAAACAATTTTTTCATTTGACCGTTGGATTTTTATTAAACTACATCTATTTGAATTTTAAAGGACAAAAATGCGGCTTTGACTGGCAGTTTGCCAAGAAGAAGATCTCGAGCAATAGATGACAGTCCGTCTAGCAGGTTAAGTCCTGGGGGACGGTATCAGAGAAGTCCAGGTCACAACGGTCACACGGCAATTGTTTTGAAATCTCCTAGTCCGGAAACTAGGCTTAAAGCAGTGTCAGCGGAGTCTTTAAGATCCGTCAGTCCAGGCAGTGACAGCGTTTTCTACAGCGAAGCGACAGATCAATATATGTCCATGCTAGATACTCAACATTGTCATCATTGTGGAAGAGAAGTAAGCACTCTTCCTAGTTTCTGTTATTTTTTTTTTTTAATTTGGATTTCCAACTAAGTCAAATGAGTCATTGAAAAGCCCGAGATAATAAAAAAGTTCTTCTTACATAATTCATTCATTATTGTTGTTATTTTTTTATGCAAAAAATAGTAAATTATTTACCCGCAACTAGAGGTTTTACGCTGAGAAGTAGTTGCTATTGTTTTGAATAATTAATATTAGTGTTGTTAAAGTGACTGATAAAAAAACTGATTTTCAATAACTTTTGAATTTAATATTACTTATGTTGGGAAGCATAATAGAAGTAATAGTTTTCCACCTCGCTTCAAGTGCAACATCAATATTTTCAGCCAAGTTTAATGCATGTACACAGATTTGTGTGCTCGTTGAACAAACTCAAACACGAAATGTTATTAATTAGGTTGCCGAAGATATTGTACAGCCACCGGCAGGATTTGCGGATTCACCGGACGGTCAGCGTTCAACAACGAAACAACCTAGTCATAGACTTTATAAGAAGTTTGATAAGAGGTTTCGATCGGAAGATCGCGGTGAACGGAGGCACCACCGAGGGAGTATCGGTCGATCCGATGTTAGAGCCAAATCTGAAGAAAGAGGTACCAGACCAAGTAGCCGAGGTTTTGAAGACGGTGTTAGAAAGCGGTTACAAGCGAGAAGTACCGACGCTAGCATGGAAATTCTAACAGGTAAAATTATTTGATTGAAAATGTCTGTCCATTGACAATATTTTTTAAGAGAAAAAGATGATGCGTAAGTCCATTTTTACAATTAAAGAAAAAGATTAAATTCACAAAACGGAATACATGTGGGAATTATATTCTGTCTTCCATAATTTCCTGTAGTCTATACATTCTTAAACTACAGCGTCTTAAATTCAAGACTCCATTTTCTATGAAAAACAAGTGCCACTGGCCAGCAGAATAATCTCATTTTCGAAACAGCTTCGCCAATGTTCTCCTCGCCCAACAATCCCGTCACAATTTTCGATCATCCGCAATTTTCCATCTGGTCAAAATTAATGTTTAAAATGTAATATCAGAATTTATTGTCGTTCCTTCCGGCGCGGTAGAAAATAACGGCGAAATTCCTGCCGGTAGGTCGCGAGGACGAGGACACTTATATGGAGCCTTACACGAGTGGCGAGTGGATATATATCGGTGATTTGGAGGAAAGCCACGTCTGGCGGCGGCCGGATAGCCGGGACAGCGAGGAAGACATCGGCGACGTTCTCGTCAAGGAGCGACGAAGCTCTCAGGAGTCAACCGAGAGTGAGAAATGTTTCAAGAAGAAATACCAGGCGGCGACCCATCGCATGGTCCATCGCAAGAGCAGCGGCGAAATGTACAAGCGGATTCAGCGCAAGAGCTTCGGTAACGTATCGTCGATTGGCTGGCAAGTCGGCAGCAAAAAGTTGTAGGCTTTCTTAATCGAACGAGCGCAATGAGAAAGGAAGCGAGAAAAAAGTGAACACGCCTGTGTGTGACATGGTTTCGCGGGGCGAAGGTCGCGCTATTTCGAGAAAGAAGGTCGATCGACGCGAGACCTCATGAATTGCCTCGGAAAAATCATTTCTTTTAATGCCCGCCAGCACACATATAGCCGGGGC
>JABFOV010003248.1:0-17012 GCA_022817685.1 Aradophagus sp. ZL-2020 | reverse complement strand
GTATTCAATTATTGTAGGATTTACTTGGATTAAGGAAGGGTATAGAATGTTCTCGGACAATCCAGGGCTCAGGACATCTTATAAAGGCGGGTGAAATGTACCGTGGCTGAAAAAATTCTTCATTTCACGCCATTTATTTCTTTTCTTTTCTCTTTTAGAATATTATCAACAGTTATAACATTTATATTGCTTGAATAAGATATTTACCTGCAAAATAGCTGAACTATCAACTATTAAAGGTCTACTCCAATCTCCGGCGTCACTGAGCAAGGGCTGTTGAATAGCTGCATGTTGTGGCGGTAATTGTTGCCATGAAGGAACAATGGCAGCCATTGGACGGCTTCCAGTTGGCCAAGATGTTTGTACGGCGTTCTGAAATTTATTCATTTTTTGTATTATTTAATTATTACAAAAATAATTATTTCGCGTCCTTTATTTACTTAATAATTATTAACTAAAGTTTGAAAATACAATGTAATGAAATTGAACACATTAGTACATTTCATATACAAATAAATAGTAATTAGTAAGTTAAAAAACAGTAAAATCACTAATTTGTATAATAATGATTGCGATTATAATTGTGTTTATAATAGTAATTATTTGGTACTTTCTAAGAAAATGTATTTTTTGTGAAAAATACTTACTGTTAATAACATTTGTCGGCCAGTTTCTACCATTGAAACAGGCACAGCTGTGTATTGTTGTTGAGCAGCAGCAGCCGCTGCAGCTACTGCTTGTTGCGAAATTATTGATGGCTGAATTTGCAAAGGTGCTTGTTGAGTTTGCGGGGGCTTAAAATTGTGATAAATTTTTCAAATTTATGTTCATATATAAATTATTTATTTGTACCATTCAAAACTTTAATCTAAAGCACATACAGTTTTCTTAATTGTGGTATAAATTATAAAACGAAAAACTTTGGTTTTTTGTGCAGTGTTTTTATTATTATTAATAATCAGTAATAAACTAGTGAATCAGTGAATAAATAAATCAATGAACGCAGACATATTTTGTTTATCACTCATAAAGTTATTTAATTTTAATAAAATAGGAATTTTTAATAGTGATTGAAATGAATTATTGAAAATAAATAAATTTGGTTACCTGAGCAACTACAACATGTTTTGCAGGACTTGGCATCGTTTGATAACCAGGTGGACAAAGGATTCCCGGTACCAATTGGTGCGGGAAATCATGAACACCACTTCGACCGCTATTTGATCCGTTAGACGAACCACTGTATTGTGTTGCTCTGCGGCTACTGTTGCTGTATATTTGATACTGTAAAACATATAAATATTTGTAGAAAAGTTATCAGTAATTATTTGTTTTTAAATACACAGAATATTGAAAAATAATCATATTGAATATTGCATGAAACGTCTTTCTTATTATTTTTCATTAATAAATAATATAAATAGAAGAGTACCAATACTTATTTTTATCAGAAAAATTGATGTGATTTATAGAATTTCAATGTTCTATTTTCGTTTAAATTCTAATTTTTTTAATTAATATCAAAATTTCTTTTTATTTTTCTTCAACACATTTTATAAACTATCAGAATAATCTTATTACTTTGATTTAACATGGATATTATTTTATTATTTTTGTTAAAAAAATAAAACGAATTAAAATAATTATTAATTTTAGGCATATAATTAAATAATATTTATGCAGAAAAAATACTTTAATTTTCATCCCACTCCTATGCTGCGTAATAGTATATTCCGCATCAGAGAAAGTAAGGAAAGAAATCTACCGAATACAACATTTGAAACCTGAGTCAAAGGCGATGCTGCGATCGCACGAAGGGAATATTACATTTTTCCTCCCATAATACGAGCCAAATTACTAAAATAAATATTTAAAATGTTTAATAAATACAAATAAAATAAACTTAAAAAAATCACTTTATTAACATTCAACGACCAGTTCACATAACAGTAGATTAGCAGACAACAAAAGAATAAGTTTATTAACATTCCCAATTAATATGTTATCTCTCTAATTGAGGGGGGGGGGGCAAAGGAATATATATCACAAATTTTATAGAAATTTTGAACCGATTTTATCAAGTTTGCTTGAAAATAAAACACCATCCATGACTTTTTCAAATTCTTGTGAAAGAAAGTCATTGCACGTGAAGAAAACATCAATGAAGCAGCAAGGGCAGTGTAACCCTGCTTGCAAAGTATCGAGTACCCAACAATCGTTAATTAACACGACATCGGGACTTACAAGGTTGTCATATCCGGTTTGAGCTGTACGATGCTCCCGAACGAGACGCTGTACCTGGTTGGACAATTGGTTGTTGAAAGTCAAGGTTACTGCGCTGCCGTTAGTCGATGGCACAAAGTTCGCAACCAGAGAAGTCGAGGGATGTTGCGGAGCTGGCGGCGCCTGGTGATGCGCCGGACTTGCGTTGAAGTCTGTGCTCGATCTACGACAAACTTCCATCATTTGCACTGACGCTTTCACATTGTTGCAATGCGCGTAATCGACTAAATGCGCGAGCGTTACAAACGCGTGATTCAAGGCTCCTCCAGGTGTTATGCGGCGCTCCTGTAACACATTAATTGTTATTATTATAATTATAAACAATAAATATTGTATTCATTGTTATACAATTCTTGCTAACAATACAAACACGTCACAAGGAATATTCAACAGTTTGCTAATAAAAAAAAGGAAGCAAGTTTTTTAATAAAGAAAATAAAAATCTTAATTACTGTTATACAATTTAATGAAATAGTAACAATAATTAATTGGTATATGACGAATTAGGTATTACGACCTGGTCCATGGTGAGCATCCTCTTAAGGAGATCAATAAACTCCCTCCTGTCAGCTTTCTCGGCAAGCAGTTGACCACCGTCTATATCAGTTGGAACGTTGACTTGTCCAATGTCATCTAAACAATTAAAAATGTATTTTCGAGCTTCCTTCGACTTTATCCCAGTCTCTGTTTCATGCTCTTCCGGTGTTTTCAGTCGCCAAAATGGATACGCATCTGTAAAGTTAAATAACAATTACTAAATTAATTATTTTCAGTTAATGAATTTCTTTATTTTGTTTATTTATTTAATCCAATAATTAAATTATTAAAAAGTTGAATAACTTACTGTCCATGTCTCGGTAAAAAAATTTGGTCGTTTTGCTGGCGTTGTTGAGCATATTCTCAGTTGGTAGACCCTGGGTTTGACTAATATATCGAATCTGATCATATTCCGAACTTCCAGGATATAAAGGCCAACCAAGAAAGAGTTCGGCAACGACACAGCCCAGTGACCACATGTCAATCGCCTCGCAAAAAGGAAGTCCGAGGATGATTTCAGGGGCACGATAGTAACGCGACTGTAAATAAGTGTTGCAAACGGCCTTTGACACATGTGAAGCGGAACCAAAGTCAATAACTTTTACTCGGTACGGTTGTCTTGCTGGGTCCACTAACATAATGTTTTCTGGTTTCAAATCAGCGTGAATCAGTCCTAATTGCTGTAAGTTTAAACAATATTCACAATTTAGTATGAATTTTTCACTTAAAGTATTTCATGTATTCAGGGAGAAAAGTTGTACTTTACTCCGCAGCGCGTACAATGCCCTTATGTCATAATGCAAGACAGAAATTCCGTTCTATTTCTTCGAAAAAATGTAAGTTAAACTTTTTTCCAAAGATTGATCCGAAGATAAAATAAATTATTGGACTGTATTAGTATAAAATTGAATCTTAATTTTTATCAACTGACCTTGAGCTTGAGAAGTGCAGTTAAAACTTGTTGAAGGATCGGCCTGATGTATTTAAGAGGTAGAGGCGAAAATTTGTTTTGTTTCAAAAAGTCGTAAAGGTTTTGCTCCAACATTTCGAATACTAAACACGTGTGGGATTTATGCTGAAAACATTCGTAGGCACGCACGAAATTGAACTCATCCGCGTTTTCCTGACTGAGTCGCGACAGGATGGAGACCTGAAAACGCCACAGCTTAATAATCAAGATTCCATTCAATTGAAATTTACGTGCCATTCAAGGCCCAAGCCAACTTACCTCAATCTGTCCTTGGCGTGCATAAGAAGGATGGTTCTTAAGAATTTTTATCGCTACAATTTCATTTGTTCCTTTCTTCCAACATTTTACTACCTATAAATGACCAAGAATAATTATGAAACATCGGTTAGACAGTGAGAAAATGTTCTGTCTTACTATGATTTAAATCACTTCCAACCTTCATAAACTGTTCAAACAACATACAACTACATACTCTAAAAATATAATTGCCCGAAGTTTTAAATTAAAAAGACGCAGTAATTATACTTTACAATCACTCTCAAATAATATTGTTGACAACTTCAGTCTTACTTTAAGTTTTTACGGGATAAATTGAATCTATTTAAAATGTTGTAAATCATGAACAAGAAGTTATGCACAAACGTAAAACACAAGTTTGAACTTGGACAAATTTTCGCAAAAAAAAACACTGCAATTTTCTTCATCAACTTTTTTACTGGAATTGGAAGATTTGCAGAACTAATTTTTTGAGTTTCGACTCGTATGTTATGTACGTACAAAACTTCTTGTACACGAAAACTCAGAAATTGAATGATTGGAGGGTTCAAAGTAAATGGAAGGAGAGTGGATTGTGAAAAATATGTATTTTTTTATTAATCAACAATTGACCAGACTTACTTGACCGAATGTGCCTCTACCAAGAAACTCAAGCACCTCGTATTGGTTGGTCATTGAGTATAGGACCTCGTGTTGCACCAGCTGGTAGTCTCCGTCGCCCTGGGGGTTGCTTCCCCCGCCACCGCCCCCGCCCCCACCTCCACCCCCGCCGCCATTGCCGTTGCCATTGGTCGTAAGTTGTTTGTTGTGCGACGTCATCGCGTTCGTTTGTTTGTGCTGTTGCTGTTGTTGCTGCAGCTGTTGCTGTTGCTGCTGACTTTGATGCTGAGAGGTTACAGTGCTGTCCGCCGCGTTGCTCGCGTTCGCGGAATGCACTGCTGAATTCTCACCATAACCCGTCCTCGACCAAGATTTTCTCTGTTCAAATGCAAATTTCATTCGTTATTGATATTTTTTTTGTTCTATTTCTTATCTCCTAATTTTTTATATAACTTTAAGGGGGTTGTCCATATTTTAGCCCATGTGCTAATTAGTGACAAATTTTTTATCTATTATAAAACCAAATGAGACATATATTTATATTATATACCATTTTTTGCTTTGAAATAGAAACGAAAGTTATCAAATAATATCATGGGAAGAAGAGTGGATTTTTCTATCCGAGAGCAGAAAGCACTACTTTTCGCTTGTTTAGTAAGTCTGAAAATGGTACTTTCAATGCACATGTTGCAAAAATAATTAGACACAGATAGGTACGCGTTATCTCATATCAATTCAGATAAGAAAATTTAATTGCACCAGACATTCAGTGGATTTTCGTATAACTATGCATTTGTTACTAAAAACTATTATCAAGAAAACATAAAGAAATTATTTCTTTGAGTACAAAAAGTACGAAATATCAGTTGAAAGGGTGTATTTGTTAATGTGATTTTTACGATTTAAACTATAATGAATAAATCTTAAATGATCAAAAAATGATGAAAATAATAAGTTTGAAATAAAAAAGCAAGTGCTTTCCTATAATCACCGCTTTAAGAAGGGAAACAATAATGACATGGATGCATCATTACATATGACGTTCTGTATTTCCTTTTCATTGTGCTCTTTGCTGTTATAATTGCTCCAATATATGATATGGTACAGTTTTTAAAGATGCCTCTTCCTTTTTTGCTTTATTTACATGCAAATCACGTGGAAGTGATCGATATCATGACGCAGACTGACTATTTCGGATTCACTTATTAAATTTTTTTATCGCAAACTGCCGTTTCAATGACTCTAAAATACAAACGAATTAAGTTGTGAACAGTGAGCTACGTTGAGAAGGTTTCCCAAATCTAATGAAAATATTTAATTAATTAATTACTTTTATGTCAATTCAGGCGGCTTATTGGTAACAGGATAATAAACTGTAAATATTTATATATATATATTTTAGAAAAATGTATTAAACTGATAATTGATAAATACAAGATAAATTTCTTCTAATAGTTATGAGATTATATATTTGTATACTAACATAATGTGATAAACGTTGTACAATATTTGTTTGGCAAAAATATTAAAATTTATATTTGAATATTACTATTGTTGAATTAATGGTGCGATGCACTAATGACGACTTAACTGAATTGTATTTTGTATTATACATGAAAAATGAATATGGTAAAAGTTGAATCATTTAAAAAGAATATTGTAAGATTATCTTTTAATCAAAAATCGTGATAGTACTATTTTAAAAAGTGTGATATTCAAGTAACCAAGATTTGAGTAACTTCCTTAATGTGAAATAAAAACTACATGCCTGTTTTTAATTACACTGTATGAGATGAGGCCGTCTTCGAAATTTTAAATGGTACATGCAACGCCGATTTCTCGATCGCGCAAATAACGATGATTGAGTGCAATTTGTGTTACGATTAATTTGATGTTTCATGTTTGATGATGGTTAAGTAGCACAAACTGCAATACGAAGGAAATTTGACAGCTACTCCAAAAAATGACAATTCTTTGGACAACGGTTTCAAAAATAGAGACATAACTTTTGACATGTCTGTTGTCAATTTTAACTGATGAGAGTATGAAGTTGAGAACAATTGAAATCAGAAGCTTTTGAACACCAAAGATCAGCTTCTTACTTTAAGATTAAGTTTTTTTGAAAATATTGTAATTATGTCTTTGCGATCTGTTTATAGATATGAAAGTGCAGGAAGTTAGCAACGGTTATGGATCAATCAATTTGAATTTGGAATGCATTTTAAAAAATGAAGAAAAAGAAAAAACCGAAATATCAATATAAAGAGTTTCTCAATATTGTATCAATATCACTTGGACTTTGAAAACAGTAAAAGAAATTGTATTATGAATTTGTTATATTCAATACTTACAACTTTTCTAAAATTTTTCTAAAACTTAATTTTTGTACAATTATCCAAATTTGTTACACAAATCTTGAACATGGTAATTTTCACAAATATATTGTTTTTTACTTAAAAATATGTACGTACCATTGTAAGCACGCGATATTTCATATTAAAAAGTAATACTTTAGATTCACTTCTGAAACGGAAATTGTTCACTTTTTAAAGTCGACCACTGACTGACAGTTTTTACTATAATGTCTACTTATTTATAAGAATAGAAAAGAAATAATCATTTAGATAATTAAAACGTGATAATAATTTTTCAAATGTAATTCTTATCAATTTTCAGAAGATGCTAATTATGTGTTAGAGGTAAACTGTTTAAAAATAAAGCATATTTTAATTACTTTCACAATTTATCTTTAAAGTTGTATATATTATTAATTACTGACTGATGTTTGGTGTTGATTGAATAATTTGAAAATAATTTTTTGATTATAATATAACTACAACTTCACAAGGTTAATGTTGTATAAGCACTATGATAAATTGACTTAAAACTACTGTCTGTATGTTGTACAGAGGCGAAAGAACAAATACAAAATACAATTGACTATGTAATATATAATTAATTAGTTCAAGTTTTTTTAATTAAAGTAATTGAGGTGTTTTGATTACTCACTTTTTTTTAATTTAATTTCATTTTAGAATGTATTTTTACATATGTTTATAGATCCACACATATGTAATAGTTGTAATCGGTTTAATTTGTATTGAAATGCACCAATCAAATGACTCCAATTGTATGAGTGTACTTTTTTTTCATTTGAAATAATAATAAAAGCATCTCATGGCTTCTATCAGATGAGATATTTACATCATATTCATTGGAATGCCCCTGAGTCATAGACACCGATACATGGATAGTATGAAATATGGAAATCGATATTCGCTAGACTACTCGGAAGTACTTTGTGCACGCGCATAAGTTCAACTATCCATCTTCAGCAGTATTCTCTTTGAATCTATATGTGCTTTTAATAATTCACCAACACCTTGTGTATTATAGGTGAGTTAAGTAAGAACGTCAGTCGTATCATCACGAGATCCTATAAATCGATTTTAATGATTTGCATCTTTAAAACTTGGTAGAAATGTGTTAGAAATCTGTAAAACAGAAAAAAAGGAAAAAAAACTCATTTTGCACTTTTGCAATACCAAAAATAGACAAGATGAAAATTGATACTTTTCATTTTATAGGTTTAACTTGTTCGATGGCTTGCTAAAAGTGAGAATGAGTCGATTGAAGTTGCGTTTTTTTTTTTTTTTTTTTTAATTCATGAAATGACTTAATAAATAATGTATTAAGGAGCATGGTTACTGATTTTTTGTTGCTAATTTTATTTGAATTTTCCAAATCAAATCTGCCAAAAAAAAGTTTTTACATATTGTCAAGAGTTGAATAAAGTCAGGTGAATAATAGACTTTTTTGTGTGGAATACAATGCGAGCGGTATAATTAAAATAAAATTGCATTGTTATTCTTTTTTTCCCTATCTACTGCAATAAATATGCATGTGTAAAATAATGATCTCTTGTAATGACCGACATTTATGTATTAAATAGAATTTATTTATCGCGTGAACTTTGAAACTGATAGACTTTGCAATTTAAATAAGGAAAATTTCAATATATTTAAATAAGTGTGATTTTGCAAAGCGCAGAATTTGATTTGCGCGATTGTAGCGGTAAGAATAAATTTGATTGTATTTTGGAATTAACATCCTCTTGACAGTCTGAAATTTACTAAGTTAAGCACAACATGTTGCAGTTCTAAAAAAGTTGACTTCAATTTCAAGTAATTTCTCTTAACTAGTAACTTTTTTGAGTAATGTCATTGCGCGTATAAATAGTTTTTGACTGACGACTTTTTTATTCTTCATAGTTGTATCTTATTCTTATAGAAACAAAAGTAAACCAAAAATTCAGTTTGTAAAATTTTCTTGAAATTCGAATTCACTGACAAAAATACATTCCTTAGCTACTATCCTTAGCTCTGAAAAAGGGGACCGTATAGTCCTCTAAACCGGAGGCTTGGTACGCTGTCGTGAGACAGACGTACATGAATCAGAAAAAGCTATTTTTAATTCCTCAGGGAATTGAAAAATTGGCTGAAAGGCGATAAGATATTAACGCGCCTGATACATCATATCAATAAATTTCATGGTTCTTAGCAAAGACCGTCTCAATTGAATCATTCCATTGAACTTCTTTTCGCAGAAAACTGCGTTAAATAAATAAATAGCTGGCTTAATTCTACCAAGCCCTGGCTAAATTTTTCAGCGAAGCCTTATAGATGCTTTTCGCTTGGATGTTGGCTGCTCCTATGACTAGCTTCAATCCAAAACGACCGAGTCGTAAAAAAATGACAGGCAAAGGTAAAAAGCCGCCGGGAGGGGAAGGGCCGTCTGGTGGGCGAAGTTGCCATCCGCGCAAATCTCGCGTCGGATGGAAACTCGCTTCGACGAGCTTCCCGCCGACGATTACCCGGCTTTATGACTGTTTCGCAAAAGCCGTTGCTCGGGTTTCGCGAAACGAGCCGAGCTCCTTCCTATCTTCCTTTCTTTCCGTCTGTCGACGGGAAATTCGAGCGGCATCGCGTGATTTGCATGTTGCATGTATAGACATGCATATGTATAGAGAAAAATGTGCATTACGGAGTAGAAAAAATTTCAATAAAGTAAGGAAAGTTGCGAAAATTTATTCTTCTTTTTTTTTTTTTAACATTTTTGTAAGTATTGCTTAGAGAAATGTGATATATATTTCATAGATGTATAGTGGAACTAAAGGTTTAAGAAGATGATGACCTTAATCTAATAATACGTTTTTTTTCTGCTTAGAAATATAATAAAAAAGGTGTTTTGAAAACTCCTCTTTCAACTGTTATTTCACGCTATTTTTCAGATTTATGTTTATATAAAAATTAATCAATTTATATAATTTTGAATTAATTCACACACCTTTGGAAAGTGAAGCGTACACCGGAAAAAATGAAATACTAGAACGTTCTCGGAACTAATGCGAAAACATAAAAGTAAACTTGGGAGAACCTTGGGAAAAAGATCCCAAGCTTGAGCCAAACTCTTTCCAAGGTTCTCCCAAGTTCTTTCTTTTCCCACGCGAATAACATTAGAAAACGATGTTAAAAGTGTTGGTCTTTTTCTTGCTATTATAAAATCATATGTAATGTAATTTTATATGTAACGTCTTTGCCAATGTGAACAACAGTACGAACCAACTGATATTAAAACAATAACGGGCGTTGTCGACCCAACGATATTTCCCCCGTCAACATCCAGCGTTTTCTTACCAATGTATTGATTCAATAGAAAATTTGAAAATGATATTTTTTAATTAAACGCAAACAAAAATTAAGGTAAGACAAATATCAGTGAAATTTGTTGGATTTTGCTCTATTTTTATTTTTGTTAGCCTCCTATTGATTATTGGAGTTTGAAAACAATCTGTTGGAAATTTGTCTGCTAATAACTTGTACGTCACAGTTACAGTGTTTGATCTTTTGTTTTCATTGCAGTTATCAATTTTAGGTCACATCTGAAATGAGCGTACCTTTTGGCCGCAACGCTGATACGTGTCCAGGAGCTTGATCGTCGAGGCACGCACTAGTTGTTGCTGGTTCGGGCTAATCTTCTGCAGCGCATTATTGTGCAGCGAGCTAAAAGCGGTGTTGGTACCGCTCACGGAATACCGTTGCAGAGCAGGATTGTCCAATTGGTAGTCGCTGGTCGATTGGACCACTGCGTGCTGGATGACTGGCTGGCTCACGTTATAGTCCAACTTTCGCTTCTTGCTGTAATGGTGAGCGGTATTGCTGCCGCTACTGCTGCTGCTGCTGCTGTTGACGCTGCTCGTCTGCTGAGTTTGGATAAACATGTCACACATTCCCTGCAACAAAAATACCAAACACTGTCAGCAATTGTATTTGCATTGTTTATATATTTCAGTTTCTTTTTGCAACGACTTAAAAATTGATGGAAACGACTTGAAAAATGTGGATTTTCAGTTTAAAATTATTATGTCAACAATTTGTATTGTTGTGGTACAAGTTTTTTTTCTTAGTACACTAAACAGAGTTGTAAGAATTTCGAGCACATAATATTTTGAGATTAAAAGATTTCTTATCGCCGTTTTGAGGTGGTAAGCGTTCTACTATGTCATAGACAAAAATTAGTTGATTTTATAAAGAGACAGGACACAAATGTTTGGTGAATTGATGTGCAAGAAGTATGCAACGAATTTTTAATGAAATATCATTTCGTCCATCGACAATCAAAATCAGAACTTAAATTTATATCAGCGCGATATAAAATAAAACAATTATTTCATTTATTTTCTTCGTTAAAAGTATATCTTTTTTGATTAAAAATTTATCGAATTTGGAATTCATTGCAAATAAACGTTGTGAACTTCCTGCGCATGGTCGATTGAACAAAAAAGTAAAATGGATTAAACGAAGTTTCGTTTGTCTTAACAAATATCTTTGATCATTTCTGTGAGTGAAATATGATCAACTGCTCTTAGTAAAACTATTTCATTTTGATAAATAAAGTTATTCAAATCAAGGTAAAGTGGTGGTAAAGTGTACACTACGCTTGAAAAATATTAAATTCTACAATACATTTTTCTCAGTGTAAGCGCTCTGAAATAGGCAATCAATTTAGAAACTTTTTATCTTTGACGTTTTACGTCTTGTATGGATATATCTTCAAAGAATGATGTAATGCCCGATAATCGCGGGTGACTGGATTCCGTTAAATTTACAAGTCTTGTCATAAAATTCAGGACTGCCGTCGTTAAATTGACGTTCGAAATTACAAAATGATGTGGACTCGCTCGTCCAAGTCTGACGAACGCAATTCATCGACTAAATATCAAGTCCGGGAGAATATTGATAGCGTAGAGAAGTAAAAACAATATGTTTGACCGAAAGTTCCGCACCGATAGAAAAAAAGCTTCGCTATCATACGACAATTTAATAACGTATCATATCCTCTAAAATTGTCTGTATTTTTGCATCAATGATACGAAATGTTTTTCGAATGTCAATTATGAATTCTCCAGCAATTGTTATTTCATCTTGATCGACAAAAAACATACAGTGAGGGAATTCGGTTGTTACAAGAACTATCTAATTTTCTTATCGGACTTCATTTCAGGTTACACCATTAAGTAGGAAATGCATTTTTAAGATGCTAAAGATTAAATATTGTGAAATAGACACTGTCAGTAAACAAAATGTTAGACATTAATGAATGAGTAAATTTCGTTATCGGTCATAAACGATGTTGATAAAAATGATAAGATTAATACGTAATAAGTTTTCCTTGAAGATTAAATTCAAAGAGAGAATCAACGTATACATTTTATTAATTTTACAAGTTTATATAGCACTCAATTAACATTATATGAATTATGTAAGTTTCTTATTTCTATTTTTTTATGTAGATAATGTTGAGTACAAATTTTTAAACTGAATCTGAGTTGTGGTAAAAAACAATCACCGTTATTTTCAAGGATTGATAACTTTTCAATTGAAAAAAGTCACGATTTTATGATTTCTTTTTTGTAATAAAATTTAGAAATGGAAACTTGCATCAGTCTTATTTTCAAAAATGGTCTACTGTGAAATGTAGCTCCAAAATTTCCAAAATTTGAAAAAAAAGTAACGAGTTAATAAAGTTAAGAATGTAAGTCCGAAAGATATATTTTTTGTCCTCATTGCTCAATAAACCATTATAAAGTAGTAGTAAAGTTACAAAGACAATAAGTTGGAGAAATTGCGTACTAATTAAAGAGAATCGATCGACATAAAGGCCACCCGAGACTCTAAGCGAGAAAAATGGACCGACTTCTAGACAATTGCCTTTCATTGTTCTCTCCGTTTCTTCCCCTTTTTCATGGCCTTTTTTCTTCAATCTGGCTTCATTTTTTGCCACATCACCTCTTCCTCTAATAAGGTAAAACTTCCGACGGTTTTAAAACGTAAAATTGATCTCGGTTCACCGCAGTCAACGTGATGCTGTGGATCAGGCAGATGTAACTCAATGTCGGCAGGTGTTGCAATACTTATACCCGTTGTTGCGCGCTGAGAAGCGTTCTCCCAAACCTCCAGCGAGTCGCGAGAAAATTCTCTCACAATCCAGAGTTTGAATCACACTTGCGTCGAAGAAAATATTCGCCTCGCTCGTAAATTCAATTCAGCTATCGAAATTCGAATCTACGCCTTGGATGCATATGAATTTCAAGAGAATTTATAACATTTATTTATTCTTTTCAAGTTAATTATCGTAATCTTGATAGTTGTGCGCAGCAAGTTCTTCTCTACGAAATTGAATTTTGATAAAAAATTATTCTACTATTATTAACGTGGATATATTGTAAAAGGTAGAAAAGATATCGAAATAAAAAGTGCTTTGAACAGTTTAAAAAGAATATGATAAACTTTTATTAACACTGAACATAAAATTTATATAAAAGTAGTGGCTACATTCTTTATCTTTATTTTGTTTTATTACATTTTTTGTAATTGTCTATAAAAAAAAGTAAACGAATTGACTTATTCAATATTTTGTATACGCTCGAGTAAAAACAACTTTGGCATTTACTTGTACGTTAAAAATTTGATGAAATATTTCTGAACGACTACTTTTGCTTCTTTTTCGTGTTCAATTTGATTACATTAATGTATTCTACCTCATTCTACTCCGAAGATATTAGCTATTATTGGTTATTCGTTTATTAAAATATAAGTGATGATTTTTATACAGAAGAATTTTGTTATTCCACAAGAGAAAGTCGGTTTTTTTATGTTTATTCAAAATGCGTACAAATAAAAGCTACGCATAAATTGAAGAAGTGGAAAGAAGAGAATAAGGGACATAAACTGTATCTTGAAAATAAACACTTTTACGTTCGTTGGGAGAGCGCACCAGCTGACATTTGAAAACTGAATTATAATTTGTATCCGAAATAAAATAAGCCTTTAAATCCGAGAAAACAAACAGGAGAGTAAAATACCGGACGCTGCATTTCCGTGAATTGAATACGTGCAATATTTTTTATCGCGATGTAATGGCTTATTTGAAAAATTGCAATTAAATTTCTCTCACATCACAGTCGGTAAATTATCATGTTTGTCTTATAAATCACCATGGAAAATATCTCGAGACATCAAAGTACCTCTTTTTCAGGATATAAAAAGTTTTAAGGTCCGAATGTGTGAAATATCAAATTCATAATATGTAAGCGTGTTTGTACTTTTCGTATTCGCCTCGCAATATTTGAACATTCACAATTTGTGACAAACTTCGGGCATGTGGAAATTTCGCGTCCAAAGCTTAAAGAATGAATAAAGACGTGACACGCCCTTTATACAATTTCACTTTTGTCCTTTATTAAATTCTATTACTACACGAAAGACGTTGGTAAATGTCTTCTGATTCGACGTGGATTATTCACGGATAATCTGCGTTCGCTAGTGTTTCTAGGACGTTCGTTTTAGCCCACGCTTCTTTTGATCGCTGTCGCGGTGACTCACCGTCAACGGTACGTTTGGCGAAAATTGAAAACTCCAGATTTGATTAGCTATTTTATGCGACTTTATATACATGAATGAATTTAATATTGCATTATAATGCAATAAACAAATTATGTCGCAACATGTTTAAATTTGAAATTTAATATTTTGAAAAAATAAATAAATCCGATAAAAAACAAGAACAAACATTGTTTAAAATTTGATGTTCATGGAAAAAGAGACAGCGGAATGTTTTGTTGCGAAATATGTTTATAATTGAAACGTAATTGAATGTTAAAATGCAATTAATGTTTCCAAAGTAAAGCAACCTTGACAGCAAAATCAAATCTTTCCTGTATTAAATAGAAATTTAACATTTTATAATGTTGTTTTTCAATACAATTTAATTTCGTTGTAAAAAACGTGACCTCTTTACAGACTACAAAGTATGATATTTTTATAACTGTCCACAAGCAAGCAGACTCAACTATTTGTGGTACAAAATTATTGGAAATTCATGTTTACTGCAAAACATCAATAGTAATAAATTGTTATTACTGTGAAAATAAAGATTAAAATAATAAACGGCAAGATATATCGTTATTAAGGTTCCAGTAACGTTTGAGACTATCAATCATTAACGATTCTGAAAAAAGGGCCGCCTTCCTGAAACTGCGTTAATTCTGTTATTTCGAGAATGACGCAGGTCGTACTTTCGTTAACTATCACGCCATTCAAGACGCTTTCAATAAAATCAGTTATCGCGTTGTAAGATCGAAAACAGTCGCGCCTACGTCAACGCAACCACAACCTTTCTTTTGAAACCGACAAATCGTTGAATATTTTAATTAATTATTGCACGCGACGCCGGGCGTCGATGCTTTCTTATCGCATAAACGCGCTCGCATACATAACCACGGCTTAACCCCGAATGGGGCTGTCAGTCATTCGCTTCGCTACAAACATTGTCATTTGTTTTCTCTCTCGGCTTGTGATAAAAACACATCAATGACAATGACAATAATCAATGACAATAAATCATCAATATTATCCTTTATTTTCGTTGAATAACGATTCAAAATATTTAATTAATTTACATTTAGAAAATGAATTGATAATTTGACAATACATAAATGTACATTTAATTGTTTATAGATTGTTAGTCACTCAGTCGAGCGAGATAAAAGTCGTATTCGTGTATTATCGTAATCAGCAGTTTCAAATGAAAAACTGAGTTCAATTGGATAATAATTGATCTATGATTGTTACTTGTAATAATTGTAGATACAGTGAATTTTAATTATCGTGGGTTGACGTCACGAAAATTTGTCATCTTTTTGATTGTCAAAGTGCTTCAATATCATTCTACTATATTATAAAATATGTCACGAAACACATATAATAGTGAATGATAACTCATCTTCTGAAAATATTAATTTTATTTCAATAGTGAATCAAAAATGATTTATTGTTATTATAACTATGCTATTGTCAATACTACCATTTTGCAAAAAATTGTGGCATTATGCCAACAGCTTAATTTGAGTTTATAATAACATTATGACAACCCCCCTCTCCTTTACCCGGTATGTGTGCAGATTATAAGACATTGAACCAATCAAACTAATGGTTACTTTACTAATGTTACTATGATTGGTTGTTCAAAATGAAAGATTGATTTTGGTAGGTTGATCATCAATCATTTTCAGATGTTTAAGGAGATACATCGAGCCCTTTTGTTTGCGATACGTAGCCTGATTATTTGTAATTTGTTAAGCAAGTAAGCCTGTTTTCGGTTGAATCGCTTAAAATTATCAGTATAAAAAAATTAATGTTTATGATAGAATCGTGTTTACGACACAAAGATGATCTTAATGTATCTCCTTAAATTTATAATTTAAAATTGTTATTTCAACATATTGCCTTATGAAGAGAATATTATTTATAATTATTTAAAAAGATATAGAGTTGTTACTTTTCAGTTAAAGGAAGGAAAAAGAAACTCTTCTATTCAAGGGTGGAAAAGTTCTATTTGTCAACTTATGCATAGGAAGTACAGTTTTTCAGGCCTGTTAAGCCAGCGGAAAATAGCACTTTTCCACTCTCGAATAGGAAAGTTTCTCTTTCCGCCCTCAATTTGAAAAATAATAAGTTTCTACCTTTGTAAATACATGTAAATAAAATTTTTCGTCATTCCTTCTTCCCGATCGACATTTTTATACAATTATTAAATTACTAGAATTTTTATCATAACAATCAAAAGAACTCTATTGTCAATTTATTTAAATTGCTTATGCTTTTACTTAGGAAAAATGTTTAAACTCGAAATCGTATCGTAAGGTCATACTTTTATCGATCATTTCGGTCAAAATAACGCGAATAATTGTTACCGTAACACACGTACGCACGCAGACATTGAAACA
>JABFOV010003247.1:0-17012 GCA_022817685.1 Aradophagus sp. ZL-2020 | reverse complement strand
ATTCACTATTATGCTGATTATCGCTGGGTTGCCTTTGATGTTTATGGAGTTATCGCTCGGTAAGACAATATTTATTTTATTATTGATTTCGGTAAAGTAACTTTATTGTTCCTCAGTGGCGAAGTCACGCGCAAAAAATAGCTATAAAATTAATTTTTGACAACCTTAAGAAATAATCATTTAGTGTAACCCGACAGTGTGAAAATTGTAGCAGAATTTGTGGACAGAAAATATTAATTTGTTCAAAAAAAAAATGTTTTTTGCGTTTATGAACGTAATTATCCGATCTTTTTAAGAGTGTATTAGATAAATGAAGTATTTAATCTTATTCATCGTTATCTTTATTTATGAACAGCACTCATTCTTTATTTTTGAATCATTTAATTAATTACAAAAATTAATCAAGTTAATTAGCAAAAATTGAAGATGCCACGAATTTTTTTTTTTTTCAATCTTTTAAAGAACATAGAATTCAACCGGTAATATATAAAGGTAGTAAATTAAATTCCTCCTTTGAATGTTTTCATAAAATAAACACATATTTTTATGGATAAAAAGTATAAAGCTTTTAATTTTCCATTCTCTATTTTCCATCTAAATAATTATTTTAAAACATGTTTTCAACAAAACTTGAAAATTGTGATCTGTATATATTTACTAATTTTGTGGATTTCCATGTAGATATAATATATAGATATACTATGAAAATGTTCTTGTTATATCAATTAACTTCGGGGGAAAACTACTTTGTTATCAATTATATAATATGGTTGACATGATATAATATATGATTACAAGCTATAAGATGTCAAAAAGCAAAGATCCGTAATGTAAAATAGATTATTCTGGAATTGAAATGAAGAAAATTGTTATAACCTGGAACAAAAAGAGCTTCAAAACCAATAAATGTTTTAATCTCTCTTGTATGCAATGAAAGTCAGGACTTGTAATTTTCGCTAATTAATTAATTACAAGTTTCGAATTCGCACATGCAAATTGTTGTAACTTTACGATTTCATTTTGTTGTCCGAGAGGTGTGAGATTACGAAAGAAAATAGCATTAATTTATAAATATTTTTTAATTTTTAATAAAAATGTAATCAAAATTTGTGTCTTTGTAGTAATGATACAATATAGCTGGGGCTTTATGCATTATCGCTAATATTTCTGTACATTTTTAGCTGTAACTTCGATAAATTGGTTTCCATGTTGCGTTAAATGAAATTAGTCATCTCAGTTTACATTTCACTGGGTTCACTTAATCTTTACACACATGGGCGTCAATTAATGCATGCAAAGCCCGTCTTCTTTTTGACTTAGAATGTAAAAATTTGGATCAACTTAAAAACAATCTTGATTGTTCATTAAAATTTATACAATTTTAGACATCAAAAATTTGTATTTTAAATATGTTCACTCGGAAAAATGATGCACAATGATGCAGCAGCGCAAAATTGTTTTGCATTAAGATAATAATTGCCTTAAGAAATATTTGCCTAGGTATTAATGTTAATACTTTACAACTACTCGCGTGGAAAAAACAAATCTGAATGACGTATGGAACAAAATTGGAACTATACGTTATCCAGATAAAGCCAAATAAAAAATTATATGTAAACATGCGGATATCATATGGATCATGGCCAAATTTCAGTCGTGATCTAGACACTGAAATATGGGTGTGTTTTGCTCCCTCGGACTGTAGCCTTTAATAACGAAATACGCCCGTGGGAGCAAAAACAACTGCTGATGCAAGATTTTCTTTCATTTTGCAGGTCAGTATGCCAGTTTAGGTCCGGTAGCTGTTTTCAAACAGTTTTGTCCACTTCTCTGCGGCTTGGGTTACGGAATGGTCCTTGTTAGTTGCATCGTGATGCTTTATTATAACCTCATAATTGCTTGGACGATCTATTATATATTCGCTTCTGTGGCAGGTACACATAAGACGTAAAACCAATAATCGAGAATATTTGCTTATATCTCTGAATTACAAAATTACAAAAGCTGATTAATTTTATTTCAAAATCTTAGGCGGAGGCGAAATACCATGGAGCAAATGCGACGTAGCGTGGAGCAACGAAGATTGCTACGAACCTGAAGCCGTAGAAGCTTGTATGAATGAAAACATGACTTTCTTCAAAAAAGAGTGCTTGAATTCTTCACAAATTTTAGCTTTGAACTTAACTTATAATATCAGTCATGCCGTTCGAAAACCACCAGCTGAGGAATATTTCAAGTAAAGACAATTTACTTTTTACTAAAGGCTTTACATATATCTTTATGTCTGTGGTCTTTAGGCAAAACTAGATAAATCTATCCAATTTAGTAAAATTCGAGAAAAACGCATTTAAATTCTGTAGAGATTTGTACTGATAGTGATAGAATCTGGTTCAAGTAAAATAGTGTAACTTCTACCAATAATTGGTTTCAGCATTTGTGATTTGACCGAACGTAAAATTTAATTGGTTTTACTTGTAAACCATAGATATTAGAGAGTAAAAACAGTAATTTTATATAACAATAATTTTATTTTCCTCACTCAATCACTCACTCATTTTTTCGTAAGGAAAAATGTCGTTCTCAACTCGGAAAAAATGAGTTTTATGTTGGTAGCCCGCAGGGCCACCAACATAAATATAATTTTTTCCTCGTTAAGTAATATACTATTTTCCTCCCTTGGTAAATAAAATACAATGATGAGCCAAAAAATATAACATTGCTCCCTTTACAGCCGACGTGAAATGTAATAAGCGGTATGTGAGATGAGTGCAAAAAATATTAACGCAAAGTAAGAAGTTGCAGCACTCTTTTGTTCCTACATCTCGGAATCATTCATATCTCATATACTAATTAACTATTAAATTAATAATCGTTCAAAAATTAATAAAATTAATGGATTTATCAAGTACTGATAAACTGATTATCTGTTCACTGATTAAAGATTAATTTGTTATCAGTTAATTGATTATAGATTAATTGATTAAATGAAGATATATATGTTTATGCATACAATATTATTTTAAAAAAGTTGAATTTGCACTTAACTGTTAATAGTTTATTTTTTATTGACTATGCACATTCAAAATAATTTCTTTATTCGCATAAACTATTAATCTGTTAACAATTAATCAATTAATGGTTAATTTTTAATTGATTTATCGTTAATCAAAATACTCTGTGAGCCATATCTAATTTAATGGATAATGGCCATTAAATTTTGGCTTTACCTTTTCTTCAGCACTTTTAGTCCGCTTCGCGTTGTTTCAAGGTAACTCTAGAAACCTTGGTATACGTCAATTCCACGAAACACTTTAACTCGACTTGCAACTTACCTTTCATCAAATACTCATTTCGCATTATATTACGTAACATTTAAGGTTAATCACTTCATTAATAAGTTTATATATACATAAATAACTAGTAAAATTTACAATTTTTTAAAAGTAGATTAAGAAGAAGTCGAAGTAGTAAAATCTACTGGTATCGTTGTTATCTCTGCTAAAATCGTCATCAATTCGGTCACCGTAAGCATTCAGCGCGGTAAAGAAATAAATTAGAATTCATTACTTTTTATCGTGTCGACAAAAAAAAAAAATCTAATAAAAATAGTTCCATGTAACATTGCTGTTTTTTTTTGTTTTTTACAGCAATCACGTATTAGGGCTTAGCAACGGCATTGAAGAAACTGGAGTGATTAGTTACAAAATAGCAACGTGTTTATTCCTGGCTTGGGTTATCGTCTTCCTGTGTCTTAGTAAAGGTGTTCAAAGTTCGGGAAAAGTTGTTTATTTTACAGCTTTGTTTCCATATGTCGTTTTGGTAAGTAATTAACTTCCATTATAATTGACAATTTTTTTTAAATTCATAGTTAAAATTCTTAATAAAACTGAACTTTCCACAATATTTACCACGTTAACTTTGATATCTGATATTTCAATTAATCAATAAGTGTACAAAGTTTCATTCAATTCTAACTATTTATGAATGTAAGTTTTGTAAAAATGAAGTATGATATCAAATTCCAAGAAAAACGTAAAGTCAATAAACATGGAAAAAAAGTCGACGGAAGTTGTACATTTAATAAAATTATTTTGCATTATTATTACGCTTTAAATCAGATAATTAAACTTTTTTAGATTGTACTGTTCATTCGTGGAATAATGCTGCCTGGGGCAAACGAAGGAATCTTGTTTTACTTGATGCCAGACTGGAAGCGTTTAATGTATGCCAAGGTGTGGGGCGATGCCGCGGTGCAAATCTTCTTTGCTCTCAGTCCAGCGTGGGGTGGCCTCATCACCCTCAGCTCATACAATAAATTTAACAACAACTGTTATAAGGATTCCTTAATCGTTGCAGTTAGCAACATTGCCACGTCTTTTTTTGCGGGCTTAGTTATTTTTTCAGTAATTGGCTTCCTTGCTCATGAACTGGACGTACCTGTCGCTTCAGTCGTCGATCAAGGCGCTGGATTGGCTTTCATTGTTTATCCCGAGGTGGGCAATTTTCTTCATGTATTGAGTACAAAGTTACATTGCGTTAAAATTGATGCCAAAATTGTCTTAAAACTTCACTTTTAAAAATTAAATACCCGGATCAAAGAATTCGTACAATTTTATATATTGCATGTAAAATTTTACAAATTTTACATACTTTTATGTCATATAAACGACGAAACGTCTTAGACTCATTACTATTTTAAAAGTTACAATAACAAGCTTTAAAACTAACTTGTTATTTTTACAGCATAAAATTTGAATTCTATATAAATTACAAATTAATTCTATTGCAGGTTGTATCTAGACTGCCTATTGCTCCAGTATGGTCACTGCTTTTCTTTGTCATGCTTCTGACGTTGGGGTTAGACTCACAATTCGCCCTCATGGAAACTGTGACGACGGCAATTTTAGATGGAATTCCAGCACTACGTCATTACAAATTTTGGGTTGTTCTGGCTGCTGCTATTCTCGGCTATATTGGTGGAATTATTTTCACCACCAATGTAGGTTTAGATTTATTTAGTAACTATACTTTGCCTACATCTTTTGTTTACTTGTTATCAGTATTTTAGTCCTTACGTAGATTCTTTATATGATTATATTTAAATTAAAATAAAATTCTGAGAAAAATGTATAGATGGAATTTATAAACTTGACGTAGTATTAAGTGCAAACTTTCGGATTATTAGGCTGGCATGTACTGGTTACAACTGATGGACAAATATGCTGCCAATTGGTCGGTGTTACTGATTGCTATCACAGAATGCATCCTTGTGGCCTGGATTTACGGTGCGGATAGATTTCTCAACGATATCCAACAAATGATTGGAGCTAAAAGCCGGCTATGGAAATTTTTTTGGACTTGGATGTGGAAGATTGTGACTCCGGCTGCCTTGTTTTTCATACTATTTTTTAATTGGATTGAATACGAGCCACTAAAATATGGAACCTACGTTTACCCTACTTGGGCTGATGCTGTTGGGTGGGGAGTTGGCATGCTCCCAGTTCTTGTTATAATTGGATTAGCGTTCGTAAGTATCACAACCGGTGCTTATCAGCACCATCTGATATGCCGACAACAAAGTTTCAGTTTCCGAAGAGGTTTGCTTTGATTAACATAAAGTAACATTTATCTTCAGAATCAGCTATTCTCAAGACGCCGAAGACCTAACTACGAGGAAGAGGAAGACGATGATAGGGAAAATTATTTGAATACTATTCAGATGCAAATGGGAATTGATCGAAAAGAAAGGAAACCTCGCGAGATGAACATTTTAAATCGGGCACGTTTGCTTTTGCAGCCAACAGATAACTGGGGACCCTCCAGTCGAACCCCTTTGACGCCATCAAGAACCCTTGTCAATACTCCATCACCTGGTAATTATCATAGCCGCTTTTGCGCTACCGACTCGCATGCCTATTTCAAATTATGTGCATTTCAATAAGTGGTGCATTGCGTCGTAAGAGCCACGGTCAATGCAATCGATCTTAGTTGAATCTATACGTCGTAACTATTTTATAACGATGGTTTGATATCTTTTAGGTGCAAGTGGTTACTGCTCGGTGAGAGACACCATTGTCCTAGTTAACAGTGAGCCATTGGTACAACAAACGACTGACACTCTTGAGGCATCAGGATCATCTCATAAGCTGCCAGGTCCATCGATTTTGAAAAATTCAAGCAAAACTGATCTCATAACTTCACAGCAAGTGTGAAAGAGAATAGGCCGCTATTGAAGCACAAGCTAGTATTAGAAACTCATCACATATGATAGACATCAAGAAATATAAGTTTGATAGAGATTTCGTATCGTTTCATTGTACTTTTATCAATTTTCTGTGACCCCAGAAGTCGTTTAACAGAAGGTGTAAAAAATTTGAGAGAAGTATAAATTAACATAGAGCATAACAATCAATTTATAAGTTAGTCTATCTATTAAATAAAAATGTTAGAAGGAAATATTTTTTCGGTGGGTATTGTATGAAATTACTGAAAAAAAAGTAAATTTATGAATTATTCCCTGTAATAGGTTAAAGTTTAAAGATCAAATGTCACTGGGAATTTAGACTGTTGAAGTAGATATTAATGAAATTTGGATTTGACACTTTAAATGTGAGAGCCTATTTTTATTAAACCGAGCAAACAAAAAATAAGGCAAGAAGTTTTAGGCGACGAATACGCTGGACGTAAATGCACTCGCCCGTATGAAAAAAACTCAACTTTTGAACATTGATGACCTAATTTAACTACTTTGAATATTAGCGCTGAATTTTGCGCGTTCACGTTCAATGAACATTACTTTCAATTTTTCAACTCAATCGTTGAAAATGTATTATTAAAGGTTGAGCGTTTATATTCATATTAATATATGAATTATACCTTGGCACAAAGAACATAAAGTTTCAAGCTGTAAAAACAAGTTCAAACAAAACATTCTGAATAATGCAACCAAAATTTAATGACAGTTACATGAAATTTCACATACATTCATCGTCATTTAGATACAAAGGACCTTGAAGTATCGTTCGTGCTAAAATATTCATATTAAAGTTTCAGGTTTCATAATTAAATCTGAAATACTACGAAAAGTACAACATGGGATTTTATAGTTGTTGTTCGTAGAATTTCAGACTAAATTTTACAACTTGAAATTTTTTTTAGCGCGAAGGATACTTCAAGCTCGTTTGTATCTAAATGACTATAAAAATTTGTGAAATTTTATATAACCACCATGAAATTGCAATATGACATTGAATTAACAACGTAATGATCGAATTATATCGTAACGCTTAGCTACAGTCTAACGCTCAACTACATTGTAATACTTTATGATCAACTTGAGCGTTTGAAATAATGCTTAAGTTGAGTGTTTATATTCAAAAGTTAAGAGTATTTTTTGTACGAGTCTGAAAAATCATTATTGGACGCAAGAAGAATCCACTTACGGTAAATGGAATTAATATACCGTATCTGTTATCTATTATATATATTTTATATACCATATCTAATTGTATCTATTTACTTAAAATGAAATTCGTTTGCAGTAAGTGGTTTTCTTCGACCTACGAACGATACCTGTTTAAAGTAAATAGAATCCGTTTGAGGTAAATAGTTTGTAAAAAGCATTTTTAGAGTGCGCAAAATTGCCTTAATTGTATGTAATTATACAAGGCATTTAAAAATTGATCAACTAAATTATGTGAGCACACTTAACTGTCAAGCAAATTCATGAGAGTGTGTAATCAAACAAATCAATGCTAATAGCGTAGCTTTTTCCTGTATGAAATAAGAAGGCAATCATTTATAAACAAGATGCGTCATGGAAAGAAAAAATTTCTTGGAGAAAGACAAAATCTAACTTGATATTTTGCTACAAATATGCTTTCTTGAATAAAAAAAAAATTTTTTTATTTTTTTTTATTTAAGATATTAAATAGTCGAAGCAAGAAGGAATTCCTCGACGCGTTAAAATTAGGTTTCGAAGGAACAAGATAATTGCAAAATTTAGCGATTCTTAATCACAATTAAAATTGTTGTGAGCGATGTTGATATTATGAATATTATATTTGATGAAGCGTGTTGAACCTGATGTAGAAGACAACATTTTCATAGCTTTTTTTTTCGGCAGAAGTCTAATCAAATTGACATCTTCACTTTTGGCAGTTACTAACAGCTAAAAAGTAACATTTTTGGGATGTTTTTCACGCTAATAGAAAGTGTATTGCCGTTATATTTTTTATAATAATTTTTATTTTGCAATTGCTGTTGAAAGGAATATCTTGTTGTGATTAACCAATACATATACACAGATATATTTTTTTTTATGAATTATCAAGTGAATTTGTCAATTAGTATTTTATTAGAAATAGGTCAGCAGGTTGATGTTTTAATGATATGGAAAAAATGTTGATGTTATTAAAAAACTATTATTTGATGTGGTCAGGATAGTACTTGTGAATTACAAAAACATCCCAAAGATGACTACAGGAAACTACAAAAACATTTACCAGGAGACATTTTATTGTAAAAGTGTCTTATTTTATGGTATTCATTGAGTACTGTAGTTGTTTTCAAGGTACATTTTTTACAACGTTTACTTACAGTTTGATTACAAACAATTGATGGTTTGTATAACTTTATTACCTAAGTTCTTTGAAATGTTGGTAGTACTTAATGACTTATTACGTGGCATTCAATAATTTTATATTTTATGTGTATTTTCTTATCGAACTATGAATATTTTCGGCGAATACGCTAGATATATCTATATTTATAGCAAACGAAAGACTATATTTTACTAACAAGATTTATTAATTCATTTTTACATAATAAACGGTGCTTCAAATTTTCACGACAATACACAATTTTTCATTACTTGAGTATAAAGTTTCCAACGAAAAGCAAATCATGCTTATCTGATATATAAAGTTGAATTTATACTTTAATCTTCATCACTTTTCACTTTCTGATTTGTACATTTAAGTTTATTTTAAGTTTCTGTCTTCCAGTTAGATTTAGATTAAACTGCTTAAGATTTGTCCTAACTGTTTTCAATGGAGTAATTGTTTCTAGATAATGATATCAAAATATTTCTCGAAGTAGAAATATAATATAAAAATGTACAAATAAGAAGATAAACGTAACCAAACAATCAATATATATCATTATCTATTACAGAGAAAAAAAAAACAAAAATGAGAAATGGCGACAGGGTAATTTAGAACAAAGCAAAGTAAGAAGTTAAAACAGAATATCGTTTAGTGATCTCAACTTTTTATTGAATCATTTGGATAGGGATTGCAGCGTCTTCTTATATGATCATTTTTATAAATATGAAGGCACACACCAGTGCCTCTGATAATTTCTTGTGCGCCGCTTTACAAAGACAGCGTTCGCTAAGCAGACTAAAATGAAAAGAATTTAAGAAAATCAGATCCCGATAGAGTATTCACTTGACAGCATTCACGTGTGCTCGTACATTAAATAGCTCAATATTTTCAATGTTAATGAAAATGTTATGTAATGGTTATGTTATGTAACGTTTTCATTCGCCGTAAAAATAAAAGGTGAAATTAAGTAAGTGTTAGAACCTAACAAAATATTACTATGTTAGATAGACAAAATGAAAATCAGTTTATTTTTGAAAATTTTAATAAAAGCATATGTTTTGCCATGTAATTTATACAGGAGAAAAAATGTCATTGGAACACAAAGAAATTCATTGTAGGACACCGAATATTGAAAGTCGAACATTTGGCTTCCTGCAAAGAATTTGTTCTTGTTTCGATGACATTTCTTATATTTTGTTACAAGGACATTAGAAAGGTACTTTCCCGTCTTTCTTTTTTCATTTTTTTTGTTTTTCGCTAGATTAAAGTGTATGTGTATATATAAGAAACAAAGAAGAAAAAACATCTCTGTTATTTCATATTGAAGTCAAAGTTATTAAGTACTCTTCTTTTACTAGCGATGTTCAATTCGCATCAAGAATTTTTAATTTATGTTATTATATGCTAAATATACTTTTTCTTACATTTACATTATGCGACGAAATAAACGTAATTTTGAGCCATCATTGTTTCTCTAAATAAACAAATTTTACCAATTGCGCCTTCCCAGTAAAAAATATGCGACTCGAACCCAATTTCGAGTCGTTGACAAGTCGTCAGCAAGTCAGAACCAATTTCTGAGTTGCTGACGAGTCGTTAACGAGTCGTCAACGAGTCGATTATTGTATTTTTGACTGGGTTGCTAAATACGTATTTTTTACCTTTGCTAAATATGTTACTTCTTGCCCATGAAATAGGGAAAATATTCTTTTCTATGTCCGGCTAACAATAAATTATTTAATGTAAAAATATTCTTATCAAAAATAAACCATGCAGTATTCATTAAGAACACTTAGGTAATGCAAATGGTCTTAATAATAATTCTTAATCAGTAAATCAATTATTGAAGGATAAGTAAGTGTCTATAAAGTGAAAAAAGAAAAAACAATATACAGTATACGTAAAATAAATGTGTATTAAAAGATATAATGTTAAACAATCTTAAAAGACAAACTAGAATTAATTGTGCTATACGTTGTAAGATGAGCTTCCTAAAGTAGTCGATATAATCCATTCGATATTATACGTCATTAGTGCAGGTAAAATTATTTCATTATTATTATTATCATAATTTTCATTATTATTATTATTATTATTATTATTATTATTATTATTTTCGTGATTATTATGATTATTATGACTTTATTATTATTTTTATTACCATCATTATTATCATCATCATCATCATTATTATTAGAGAGTCCGGTAAAGTACATTTACCAAACATATCACTGATTTTTATCATACTTAAACAAAAAACACCATTTTTTGCAATTGAAAATGATCGAAAAATGTTTTTTAGCAGCGCTTGTGACGAAAAGTATCGTTTGCACCATAAGAGTTGACAGGAAACTCGTCCTTTTGTGCGATTGCGACCCTCGCTTTTGGCTTCAATAACAAACTTCGCACACGGCTTAAAAAATTTAATTTACAACGCCTTTGTTGCAAAATATACCGCCAATCTCTACGCATTTATGGGTGGATGGTTATACAAAATTCACTTTAATCAATTCCAATCAGTTTATGATTTAGTTAAATAAAACAAAACGTTCTGAATGATGGACATTGTGCAAAAATCAATGACACTTGTGATATAATATAGCATTATTTCAGTAATATTTATAGTAATATTTAAATTTCTGACTATTCAATTTATTTATAATGTTTCAAAGATTGAATTATTTACGTTGAAATTTATTTCTTTGAATATTAGAAACAATATTTCATTCTAAATTAATGTTCCTTATTATTTGAATGACAGGAACTTGAATTAACTGAACTAAATTTTAGATATATTATCGGAGTATCATTCGTTCTGAAAGATAATTTAATAATAATCATTTGTCACGAAGAGAACCTACTTTTATAAAGTGGAATATATAAAATGATATCAGTTGATTGCAAGTAAAATCCGTTTCTAGTAAGTAATATCTAAAATTTATGTATAAGTGTATTATTCAGATTCGTGGCTTTGAAAAGTGAAACGCTCTAAACTGAGAACAAAAGAATGAAGTTGGACGTTTGGGTTACTCTTAAATTTATTGCCTTCCAAATTTTGCTCAAGAACAAAGTATTTGATGAGAATATACAACTCATCTATTTTTTAGACCGTTTGACAGAACACGATTTGAGGATGAATTGCCCCCTTTTTTTAATTGCTAGAACACATCTATCGGTTCAAAAAATTGAAAGTTGTTTCAACGTCGATATTCTATCTTATTTAAGCAAAGTCTGTTAAAGAACAAGAAAAAACTTAATACATCTAATATAACAAGAATGAAAAGGGAAGAAAAAGCAAAACGTAAAAGATATAAAATCCTGATATAAATGAAAATGTCATTTAGAATGTGCAGACAAATGCTAATTAAAAAGAGTATATAATAGACGATATTTTGTTGTGAATTGTTAAGGGGATGGATGCAACGTCACCTATTCAGAGGAGGTTCTTGTGAGATCGCCAAATCCTCAATATCCCAGTGAAATTTGAAACGACTGTAGTCATTTAAAGTTGCAACTGAATTAGATTTTCAATGAGATTCAAACACATAGGAATGTTTGCTGTAGAATTGACAATGAGATTCCTAATGAACGGCACTTAATAAGGCCGTTTAGGTTCTATGAAATCTATAATTTGACACAATAATTAAGTCGGCCTAAGTAGCTTTAATTTTGTCTTTAAACACATTAGACAAAATGAGCGTCATTTCGTTGCAAAATTTACATATGATGTATTATAATTTAATTTGAGTCATCGATCGTTTTGTGGCCTTATTAGGTGCCTTGATTTCATCTGGATATAAGAATACATGTAACAAGTAGATAATTGAAAAATGTTTACCGTTCTCCATTTTGTTGACGGTAGACACTTAGAATTAACACAAATTATTGAGAAGGTGGTTAGTGTCAATCAGATTTGTGTCTATCTGACATAATCAAATGTCAGTTATACGAATGTTTGGAATATTATTTCGTAACAACATAGCCAGTCATAATTCGCATTTGATTGAGGTATAGAGTTACACAATTTCAAGCGAGAAAACAAAAAACTATATGTAATAATACGAGTATTATCTCTACATAGTGTGTTATTCAATAACCGTACAATTGTAAATCAAAATGTCTATTATTTTAATTTTTCGAATAAGTATTGATAATTTATATGAGCTTGCTCAAAATGAGCCATGACCTGTAATGGTTGACTGTTTGAGATAGAATTATGATGAAACAGGTAGCACGAATCGTACAAAGAAGTAGACTTACTTTATAAGTAAATGAATAAACAGATAATGTAGGACTGCGAAATAACCAGAATACTTATGGAAATCAATTGAATTGTTGTTTGCATTGATGCTCTTACTACATTGAAGAAAATGTTGAAATTGCTAGTTTCATACGATTTTTGCATGATGGAACAGTATACCAAAAGGTGCTACATTTGACCTTCGCACAAAAAATATGAGCTTTTCTTATTTTAAGTATATATTTTTTTTTACTCGGGCACCAGAAATTGCAGAATATCATTACAGATTACTTGGCCGATATTCATCTTAATAATTCAAAAAGATGAATGATTTAAGCAACTTAAAAATAGTGGCTTAATAATAATTTTTCTTTTAATAAAAATCATTCTATTGAAAATGGTTCTAAAATTATTAATTTCTACGGTTTTATTAATAATTGTTTATAATAAAATTTGTCAAAAGACATTTTTTTGGATCTTATTATACATTTAAAAAGCTAAAAACAGTTTCTTAGTATTTGCATAACAAACTTTTTATTATCATTTGTCAGTATCATTTCATTCATTTTCACAGAGTATTTTATCTTAAATTTCCTCATTATTTATTTTACTTTTTTTATCTATTTCTGTTTTCTCTTTAGCTATACTATTTTCTCGTTTCAATTAATGCTGAACGTTTCTTGCCGGTTCTTTTTTCGAAAAACCATTTCAATACAGACAGCAGTCCAGTTTTTTTCTACTGCGGCTATAATGTATTTCAACAAGAGAAACTATTACAAGTGATAGGGTAAAGAAATTATTTTTGTAAGAAGTACAGCGATGAAAAAAGTTTTAAGAGTTTTTGGCGAATTTGTAACCATCTTGATAATTTTGTAGGAGATTGACAAATGGCCTTGTTAGGAGGAGGTTTTGATAATGCTTAGAATAAGGTTCGAACTGACTAGTTAAACAAATGGATTTGTCAAATAAGTTGATTGCCATTGAATTTTAGAAAAAATTGGCATTGAAAATTGACAGTATTAAAAAAAAAGTTGAAATTCATTCCATTGTAAGAGTAATTCATTCCATCATGAATCATCATGATGAATTGTATTAAAAAAATGATCAATGATTTGTGCATAGGCAAAGACAAAGGCACCTTTGATAACTGTAAAGTCAATGATCGGTGCTAATTTGAAGATTATTTTGTGCGTCAAAATAGTAATTTACGTGACTGTTTTACATGAACTTGGCGGTTTGCTGTGATTAAGTTTAAGAATAATACAAACTTTAGTCTTATTTGCGAAAAAACGAAATATTATGCAAAGTGAAAAATTAGATTAAATCAGAGTAGAATCTGAAAAACAAAACTGTTTTCCTTCTACGAGAATAATGTCCGAAATAGATTTAATCAATAATTATATCTTCATTACCGACATAAAATGTATTTTTTGACATGAAGTTAATATTTAAACGAAGCACTCAAGTTCATTTTGATGTTCATTTTTAGAAGGCTAAAGTATTAGATTTGTGATGGCCTATATAGAGATGAAAAATATTTTGTATATTGTATGTATGTATTTTAGGTCAGTTTTCGGTAACACAGATACTGAAAATAGTGATGGTAAGAGACTGTTAAAACATGAATGTTTGCGTATGAAATTAATTTCTTTTTGCCATTAAAAGAATCGTTGTGGCGCAAAAAGAAATTGGTTCATAGCTCAGATAACACTTCAGCGGCCCAACGACAAGAATCGCCACGAGATGCCCTATGGCGGTGCTACAATCTGATTGGCTGCGATATCGTTTTGTTTCAATTTCGTTAATTCGCTCGAATTATTATATGTCAGTCATACCAATAAGAGTGGGGGTATGCTTATGGGCCATTAAAGTGTTAACGTCCAATATTTATATAGTGAAAAAGTTCTTTGAAAACAACTGAAGTATTTTTTATCGGCCGTAGTATTTTTTAATCGGTCTAATTAAAAATACTTTGGCAATGAAAACAATAAATAGAAAATGTTTTTGCTAAGAGAAAGCGCACCGCAGGATATGTTTATTGAGTAATAGAATCTTCTTATATTTGAAAATGATTTTCACCTTTATAATAATTATTTTAGGCCAATTTCCGACAATATGTTGTTAATGTTTTGTTGTCATTAAGTGAAGTTATTATCCATGCTCAAAAAAATAAAATTTGACTTGTATTGTTTCAAATGAAATGTAATATAAGAATGTGATGTTGATAGAAATGTACAGAAAACGACAAAAGTGTATCGAAAGCACGCTATAAATGTTGATGATATTTTTAGATCAGTTTTATGATGCATTTGTTATGCAGGTGATATTTTATGGATCTATAATTGCGGGCGGAAATTGTCTGTCATGAGGTTAAAGGTGTAACGAATTTAATGGACGTTGAACGAAGTTGTGAGGTAAGGAGAGATAATATTTGAACGTGATTATCGTTTTCTTGGTTTGATCTTGTAATATGTTTCAAGATCGTTTTTCTTTGAATTTTTGTTACATTCCATAAGCGCAGTATTTATTTCATAAATATGGAATTAAGCTGTTTAACCCGACTTTTTTCTTTATTTTAAATATTATGAAATGTATATGTTGTATATAATAAATATTTATTAAAAGGTAGTACAAACTGAAAGATTAAAAAGATATGTAGCAAAATAAAAATAAAATTATAATTGAAAATAATGTACTTTCGTTATAAACAAGTTTTAATACAACCTAAAACAATGCGCTTAAGGGAATCTTATAATATTCTGTTATGTTACTTTATACAATATACAAACTGATGACGGGAAATTGCGAAAGACGTAAAAATTTATGAACGGCTGGCTGAAACTTTTCGTTTGCAAATTTTCGTTAATACCTTTTTAAAGCTAATCAATACACAAAAAGGAGGCATAAAGAATATAAATGTTAATTTTACAATTTGTTTTTTCACGTTTATGTTACTTTTTAGATTATAAAAAACTTTATTATTGGTTAAAGCCACACGCTAGTTGATGCAACGTTGAAAGAAAAAAATGTTGAACCATGAATAGAAAAATATGAATGCTAATTTTACAAGGTTTGTTTTGATAAATGCATCAGGGTAAATCTATAAAATCAGATACTTAGTTCATTTAAACGAAATCTTCAGATGAAAATTATAATCCGTTGATTTCGTTAATTGTTTGGTTGCTTTGATATTGAATTTGGCTGAATTGATAAAACATTTTTCAATATACAATTAATAAAACGTTAAAACAAAGAGTCATAATTGTCAACCGCAGATGATGTTAAATTGAATCAACGTTAATGGTTCAACGTTGCATTAGATTTCATAATGATTTTATTTAACTGAGATTCAATTAAACTCATCGATGAACCGTCAGTGTATCAATCAAAAATGTTTGGCTATTCATACATTATGTTAATGTTAATTCAACTAATCAATAACTTTAACGCAACGTTGAAAAAAGTTTATTCAACTAGCATGCTCCTTAAGGTTGATCATCGTACAAAGCAGATTTCTAGTAGTCATTGCTGCAGTAATTGCTACTTTTTATGCTAATTATATCACTTTGTATTAACATCGAAATTATTGTTATCAAAAACATAATTTTGATGAATAATGCATAATAATATTGCCAATAAATAAAAAATATTAACAATTGTTCTGTAACGGACACTAAACATTTTCCTCTGAGTACGATGAACTTAAGTCAACATGAAGTTATCACTGGAATCGTAGATTATTTTGTTCTTCGCGATTTTCTCTTTGCAAAGAGACTAAAGTTAATATTTTTTTCTATTCTGACTTTTGTTTCCCTTTTCCTAAATGTATACAGTACTACAAAAGAAAAATCTATATGTATGTTTACATTATATAATTGTGTATGTGTAAATTTTACTGTATGTATACAATGAGTACTGAAATAAATAAAGTGTTGATATGTATATGGTCATAAATGGTTGTACTCTTATTGCTCCTATGATTCCGTGAATATGAAAGTACGCGAATTCACATAATTAATTGAAGTTAAAATATTTTTTATTAGTCAAAGTAATAAATTTGTATTACAATAAAAGTCGTGAGTTATAAAAATATATATAAATCGGATACATTTTTTCTTTGTGCGAAAGTTTTACTTACAATGATAATCAACACTAAGGATATGTTG
>JABFOV010003246.1:0-17014 GCA_022817685.1 Aradophagus sp. ZL-2020 | reverse complement strand
AAGATGGGGAGAGTCATTTCTAAGAAAAATTTTAAATACGCGGAATCAGAGCATTATTATCAAGAATTTATTTCGTCCTCTTTAACCCTCTCCTTTTCCAGTGACGCAACATAACTGTAATTTGCTTCTCATTTATACATGAATAGCGACTTTAATAAGGGGGAGGGGGAGTAAAGGAAAAGTCGTTATTAGAACAATCGCAATGAAAGAAAGTTAATGTCGTGGTTGACTTCAACACTTTCAAATAGACAAAGATATTCAAAATCTAGGAAATGTTTGTTTAAAGCCACAGAAACAACGGAATAAAACATATTCTACGCAAAACGATTTTTAATTTATGAACAATAATTCAATTCGAAAATTTTTACATCCACGTAAATTAAAGAAAAGAAAATTAGCTTTTTTTGACCGAGGACATTTAAATACGTTTTTAGAGACGAATCTAATGTGATAAACAAAATCGAACAATTTAAATTTTTGTATTCTCAAAAAATAGTGTATTTCAATATTTAAATTGTATTTGAATACCATTATAAATAACACTGACGTAATTGAAACGTAATCACAAATTTTTCGTTTTAAGTCATCTTTAAATCCTGAATCTTAGTGTTTTTTTTTTTTTTTGTGTGTGAAAATAATACGGTATTCATACCTGAAAATTTCTTGATATGAAAATTTTAAAATCAATTGTCTCAAACCAAATCATTCCAAACGATTTTAAATTAAAGAAAAGATTAGCAGTTTGTGTTCCTAATCGAGCAGGGGTCGTGAAATGTGAAATCCGTTCCTGAAAACACGTGGCACGGTGTGGAAAACGAGGTGCGTATTAGTGGATATCGCGCCGAGGCGTTATTAATCAAGTCATTGCTGCTAAGCCAGGCGAAGAAGCAAGCTAGGTGTGAGTCCGTGTTGGAAACTTATACGACGGCATGCTGAGCACCATCGCGTTATTAATAACCGATAATTTGATACGCTTCCAACCACCCACAGTCTCATCAAGGATGGCGGCGTATGCTCTCGCTCGCTGGTTTGTTCGATGCGTTTTCAATGAGCGTTTCACGTGGATACCATGTCCTGAACATTCCTGCTGAATTGTCGTTGGCGCTTCTCATAAATAGCCGTTGGACTTGAAATAAATTGTCGCGTTTCGAAGCGACAGCACTGTCTGCGATTTTTTTTTTTTTTTTTTTTTTCTATTGAAGTGACGAATTTGATTAAATAATTTTGAAATTGATAAAATTGCGTAGTAGTTAACAACACTTAGAGAAAGAGATTCGGAAAAACAATGCATATTGAAAAGAATTGAAAATAGTTTAAAATAATTGAAAAAATGGATTCTTGAATTGATTTTTCAGATAATGATATTGATATATTTCATGACTGTATTATCACATTGGTGATTTGAATATTCATATTGGTTACTTCTGTTATTTATTTTGATTATTTAACTTCTGGTATAGATGCGAAAAATTCATGATTATCTTCAGATGTTTAAATTGACCATTCGAGATAGCTATTTAAACTATTTTTTTCAGTGAAGTAACGTAGCTCTGAACCAACTAAGAGAAACATTTAAGTATCCCTTTTTTTTCATTTGCGATAAATAGTCAGGAGAAGAAATTTGTACAACAGGAATCGCAATTTTTTCCAAGAAGTATTATATTTTCGTGTAACTACCGTTTTCCGGAATTTCACAGTTTTCTTAAAATGTATTTTCAACGGAAATAATTTTTCATTTTCGTAATGGCAATGGTTATTTTCACTAATAATAATAACTTACTTTCAAAATTGAAAATTATGAACACATTTTATTAAGTATAAATATTAATAATTATTTCAACAAGTTCGAAAATTTATGATTTTTCATCGTACATTTTACGGAATTGAAAACATTCAGAGAAAAAACTTTATCATGGAAATGTTATTTCCCAGATTTGTCTCATCTTTCTCAGACTTATTTTTTCAGCGGAAAAACGTCATATAAATTATGCAAAATCATTGTTATTTCATTCAATGAAAATCAATATGAACAATGCATTGAACAATTAAGCAGATTTAAAAAAGTTTATCGGTTGTTTCAATTAAATTTCTAAAATGTAGGAAAGTTTAATCACAAATTTCTCAATTTACCATCTGCTTATAATAAAAATAAAACTGACAAATATTTATAAAATATTTCAAAAAGCGGCCCATTGTAAATAATAATTATTTACGTACAGTGTAAAGTTGATAAGATAAAATATATTGATAAAGTAAAAAGCTTTGTCTGAAAATAATACCGAAAATATTAATCTAAAATTAATATTTTCGGTAAAATACAGACGATAATGAGTTAACAAAAGTAATATGAAAAATTAAGTACACAACAGATAGAATGTGAAAAAAATAAATGATATAAAACATATGTTTGAAAAATAATTGTAAAATCAAAGTTCTTCGAATACTCATTCCAGATAAAAAATGTTCCATCTGTTTTTGAGTCTAGGACAGGTCAAATGTACGTCTTGAAAAAAGTTAAAATTAAGAAAAACCTTAGTATATTTTATATAATTGTATATTTCGGTATAAAATCGTAACGAATTTTAAGAATTAAATATAATTATGTATAAATAAAGCGTTATTCGCCAAATTTATCCGTGAATTAGCAGAAAAAAGGGAATTATATTTAGAATAAACGAATATATTTCAATTCATTAATTCTCACAAATTACCGCCAGTATTTTATTAATACTAATAATCCAATTTTGTTGAGTTATTAATTCAAGAAGGTCGAAAAACAAAATGTCAATATTTCTGTATTAAAGAATTAATTATTAAACAGCTGAGTACTTTTATACAATAAGGATTAAGTTTTACGCAAAGACAATTGAAAAATTATGATACACTGAATTCAATGGAGGTATTGGTAGTTATTATTTCAAGGGAAATTAAATCAATTGTTAGTTTAAATTGATTTGTAGACTTTTATATTTTCTATTGAAAGGAAATTTTCAGTATTATTGTACCGAAAATGGTTTTAGATATATATCGTTAAAAAAGTTCACGTTAATCTTCCAGAGCGCGTGCATTAAATGAGAATCTGAGTACACATCCATTAGAAATATTAATGTATTAATAATTAAACATTCTTGTTTACAACTTTATAACAAAAATTTTGACGTTTTAAATTGAAATAAATTTTAGCACGTTTTTAAATTGTCCTCATGAATTGTATTTCGAAATAAAACGAATGCAATAAAACGTCATCAATAAAAAATTCCTTTATTTAATATTTAATTACGTTGAAGAAACGTTGAATTTTGTTGGACATAAATACAAAACAGAAAGGATTAAATATATTCAAATAAATTATACCTCAAGAAAAAAAAGCATGCATTAAAATGTTGAATACGTGATTAATATTGATTTTGCATAATTAAAAAATTACGGTAATGTTTTTGATTGCGTAATTGAAAATTTGTAAGGAAGCACGCGGAATTCAAAGGAACACGATAAGATTCGAAATCTAAAACATTCCTTTAACTATCGATCCCTAATTTATTTTTAGATAACTAAATGACAGTGTTACGAGGAAAATTGATTTTCGAAATTGTACGTAAATTTTCAACGACGGCGGAATTGAAAATTGCTTTTTAATAAAATCCACTCGATGTCCAAGTTGAAATCCGGGCGAAAAAATTGCTCGAAGAATCGTTTATTTTGCGCGCGGCGTTTTTCTTGCCGACGCAATTGATTAATTTTCTACAAGAACGGTACGTCTTTCACTTTGGCCGCGCCATTGAGGAACGTCGCTCGTTGCGGCGGATGCCTCAAGGGCACCGGTGACGTTTAAATATTGCACAACATCATTAAGCCTTCGTCGGGGCTCGAACAAAGATACACGACATCCCCCGTGCGCGCAGGGGAATCGGCCTATCACCGACCGAATCGCACGTATCGCTCTCGGCCGAGCGTCATCATCGCCCGGCAAAGTGTCAGGCGCGTCCCCAGCTAAACGTGTGACATGGCAATTCGTCGCTCATCCGAACGCACCCCTGCTTAGTCCAGATTAAACACTACTGATCGATTTATCGAACTTAATTGATAGGGGGTCGCTTTATTAAAGACTTTTATCTGCGACGCTGTTCTCGGTTAATCTTGATTGAAACGTTATGCAATCGCATTGATGCCATTTCGCATGGAAATTTTCTTTTTATGAAAAAAAAAAGCCGATCAATTGCTGCGTAAGGTGATTGAGTCAAAAATACGAATTGTGCCCTTGTTGGACAGTCTCATTAAAAACCATTAAAAACGATTAAATTCTCATTAAAGTCCCATTCGAAATGAATAGTTTGCAATCATACCCGAGTAAAAGAAAATCGAGGTCTACATTTGATCAAATTTTATCAACCCGAAAATCGGAACGAGAATTTGTCGGTTTCAGATTTCAATCCATTTTTAATCCGAAACTGATCAATTCTGATCACTCTCATTTCGATTTTAATTGGACAAAGTTACGATTACAAATTATTCATCTTCGATGAGAATTGACACATTTTTTTATTCAAAGTAAAGCTTGCATACAAAGAACTTTTTAATTTTTATTGAACGGGTGATTTATTTCCTCCCGTTGAGTACAATTTTGATTTTGTTCATTAGATTTTCACGGAGTAATGTATGAGAAAGAAATAACGTATCTTTGCCATGGCATCATTAGGCGAGAACCACCGCAATTTCTTTGTGATTCTAGCTGCTTAACAGCGGTGGATCCACTTACATAAAGTGGATCCATTTTTTATTTCATATATTGTTAAACGTTCTCATATTTTTATAATGAAAACGTTGAAAACTTGGTGCGTTTCATTCATTCAAACTTTTGCAATTGAAGGTATTTGCGGGTCTTGAGAAGAGCAATAAATTATTACCGCGAAATATATGTACTTTAGAGTCGAATCTTGATGAAAATTAGAGCAAACTATAAGATTTACAGTGAGAACCGCCGTACGGGAAATATAGTCGTGCGAGCAATCAGAAACGCATTACTTGCCGGCCGGCTGTACGCCGCGTCCTGCTGCGCTAGGAAATATGTTCTTCGCGGCGTGCTTTCCGTGCTTCTCGCAAGCGCTATCTCTCGCTACCATGTTCGCCGCATAGCCACGGTCTAATGATTGATTAATGAGCCTGGCTTCGGATTGATTTTTCAATCAAGGAGAAACTTGACTTGTGCCGCTATGGTGGATCATTATCAGTTTAGAAACAGCTGGCCAGGATATGAAAAAGCCATATGACGATTTCGTGTCTCAGCCATGGTCGAAAATCAACGACTAATTTTGTACTTGTGGAACAATTTTTTTATAAGTAAAGCCGGCTAGATTTAATAAAATTAAGAATATTGTATTTTGCGTCTGGTTCAAAATGTCTCAACAGTTTATCGTCTGCTTTGTAAGGCTTATCATTTAAGATAAAAGATTATTGAACAATATAATAATCAATGTCAAAAATCATTATCGGCATAAGTGTTTGACGGATTGAATAGATATTGGATATAATTAAAAGTAAAATAGTTTTAAAGTAAGGAAGAATTAAATTTCAATTTTCGATGAAAAGGTTTGTGACGTAAGCATGTCTTAAAAAGTATAAAAAAGTTGTGTGAACTTTTGCCACTTAGAAACAAATTTCAAATAATTAATTTTTCTTTCTTACATTTTCGCGTATTATTGTATATTACAATTTCAGCGACTAAACGTCTCGAAAGTTAATTTTCAGGATTCTAATTCTCGTAAATGTAATTCCAGGAATTGTAATTCTCGTGATTGTAATTCCAGGAATTATAATTCTTGTAATCGCAGTTCAAGGATTCAATTTCCAGTAATTGTAATGCAAGGAAATGTAATTCCAGAAATCGCGATTCAAGGAATTATAATTCCAGTAATCGTAATTCAAGGAAATATAAATCCAGTAATGACGATAAATCGAATTACGATTTGCAGAAGTGAAACTTGTGGAATTGTGGTTACAGTAATTAACATATTCTAAATTATAATCTAGATTATGTTAATTATTCATAACCGACAAGCTCAGAGTTGATTATAGTAATTTACATCCGATACTATTACACTTTAAACAAAGAATGTAATCATCTAGTATTAAAACTTTTTTTTATAATCCGTGAAAAATAATATTCCTTTTATTTCTGTAAACCCGATGGAATATTATTTAATTAAGTCCTAAATCGGCAACTTTCTGTCCTTGCTGCATATATATATTATTTGATTTATAAACTATCATATAGAATTAACTATTACGTAGAATTAACGGATAAATAAATAGAAATACGTAGAGTTACATAAGTCTAGAAATTTTCGTAGAATCAAGTACAGTTGCAATAACTGTAAATCTGTTTTATCAACAATTGTATGAACGAATTTATTATAAGTATGATACACATTATATGATTTTATGCGACCAATCTTGCGGTTAACGCATCCGCGAAAAAGGAACTTGAAAAGATCAGTCTTCGACGCACTCGTGGCGTCACATCTCAAGGTGAGTTCCATTTGCATTCGCTTGCCTCCCCCCGCATCACCGCCGCTGCTTGCTCTCTCTTTCCTCCGCGCCTCTCTTTTCCTCGCACTTCATATTTTTCAGTCGTCACTCGTTTCAGGTCGAGCCGTTCGTACCCCCCAACGCCCCCGAATCTTCCTCTATTTCTCTTTCTCTTTTCTCGTCACTCCCTCGTAATTAATCATTCCCCTCTCTCCCGCGTTCTCTCCTCCTTTGGGCGTCGAACGGAGGCAGCATGGCCGCGCGGAGCCCAAGACTCGATTATGGTCCACCTTCGCGCGAGACCATCGGCTCGCCTCACCGCCTCGAGACATTTTCTTGTTTGTTTACCAAGGCACGGCTTCGCGTCGCACACCGACTTTGATTATTCCTCGGCCGTCATTGAATCGAGTGATTTGATTAAGACTCCGAAAGAGTGTTGTTACTGCAGCGCTCTCACTCACGATTGAGATGTACTTTAATTACTCCAATATTCTTTTATTTTTTATAAAACCTGGAACGTGTTGTGAAATCTTAAATTTAACATTGCAGCACGGTTGAAATTCAAATATTGCATGTTACATTCTACAAGTTCTGCAAATAAATCATATTATGAAATTATGTTTTAATGCAACATAAAAAGAAACACATGTGATAGTTTTAACGCATCCTTCAAAGACTATAATATTATCAAGAGCTACAAATCTTACATTTTGTTGTGTTTGAAAAAAATTGTTTACAATGTTCGAAACACTAAAGCCGACGGTTCATTTTAACGGCCTAAATACACATCGGTCTTCTCGTTCATTTCTTTACAGTTACATTAAAAAAAAAAAATAATAATAATAAACAAACAAAAAGTACGGAGGAGAGAAGAACGGCTTTCCGAGGCGACAAATCGAGACTGCGAAGACGTTGGCACAATTTTCGCTACCTTTCTCTTCATTTTCGAGCCTGCCGTAATCATGGCACTATTTTATCGAAGCGTTTTAATGAGTCCGTAAACGACTTCGCCTTCGTTTCGTGCTACGCGGATCCGGACAAGAAAGGAAAACCGCGAGATCTCTCGCAGGCCTGCGGCGATAAGCGCGAGGCCACGCTTCATTGCCGAAGAAAAAGAAAAGCGGAAATAAGAAACTTGAAAAATGGCACAGTCGGAAAATTTTCAGCTCGAAAAGCAGAGAATGATGACTTTTTTCTTACCCCCTTTCTTTTCCGCAAAAATAATACCTCGTCGCGGCCGGCGATGTCTCGGGGAAATGCATTCTTCGTGGACCGTTGATCCGGCGATTATTTCGGTGGTCTACTTTTTTAACAATGTACAAATTTCGCACGCTCATCCAGCCGTCCGCAAACTTGTCATTCCGGCACTTCATTCATCTTAAATTATCAACGGTATTTGAGAAGACGATCAATTTTACTACGTTACAGATAAATATTAAAGAATTCGACTATTGATCGTGATCGTCCTTCATTTATTGGAAGTGGAACTGCTTTTCTATTTTGTCCAGCAAAACGACAAGAGACGAGTAAGTGAAAAATCCGTTGCAAAGTAGCGACAGCGAAATGAGTGGCGAGCGTGGCGCGACGTCAAAGAGGCGTTGATGTAAGCGACGATCAATGACAGAAGGGAAGAAAGCCGAGCGAGCGAGAAAGGCTTTGAGACGAGGAACGGAGAGGTCAACTGGGCCATTCTTCGTTCCCAGGAGGCAACAAAGGGCCAGCAACGAGCTGATCAAATTATCCAATTCATTTGGATTGGCGAGCGAGCGAGTCTAAGTGTCCGTCGTTGGCAGACAGTTTGGAGGCCCGCTCGAGTGTCATGAGACGATGAAGCCTTCGGAAATTTATGCGCGATTCCCGTTCCGCTCGGCCCGCGCCCCTCCGCATGTCATCCGTCCGATCGTCAATCAGCCCGCGGCGAATTCGGTATACATAATCGGTTCAAGCGGCCACACTGCCGGGCGAACCGGCTCGGCGGCATTTATGAATTTGCGCAGGTGCAATTCGCGAAAAACCGTGCAGAGCGCCCGGGGTATTCATATCATTGTTAACCCTAGCGATCATTAAAATTGCCCCCAAGTCGAGCAAACAGTCCAACAAAGTTTGAGTCCCGGAGTGGGGGGTGGGGGGCAGGGGGGAGGGAGATGAGCGCGCGAGTCGACAATGGTGCGCGAAATATGAACGAAGGAGGCGCATATTAATGCGCGCGGCCGCGCGCAAGCGGCCATGCAAATCAAGGTGAAATCGTATCTCCTACGGAGCGGGCTTTGTGCAAGTACCCTGGGCCCGAGGAAGGCCCCCGCCAACCCGTCCGAGAGGCGCTTCGGCCATTGAACGCCGATGAAACGGTCCACTGGCGATGAAGAGTCAGCGCACAATGTGCTCGCTCCAACTTTGAGAAGCAAATATCAAGATTGTTCCGGTTCTTTCCTCCCGTTTCGCCTCGTTTTCTGATTTTAATTGTCCCCGACGCGGATGCTCCGGCGAAGTGAGTTGTGGTCACCCGATAGCCCGCGAGCACCTGACCCCCGTGCATTCCCAAGCCGCAGAATTTGCGCGAGCGCCCTGCGCCGCGTCAGCTGCAGCCGGGCCGTCGCGTTGCGGTCAATGAGCCGATGGCTTGATTTAAATCACAAAATATTCGGTTATCATCGTGCCTTGGCTCCGTGCGTATTTGTATTGTGGTCTGGCCGTCTCAAAGAAGCGCTCCGAGATGCGCACGGTTATTCATCGCATTGTGTCGCGGAGTTGCCGGCGACCCCCCCTCGGGCTCGGTCCGCCGGGGGAAGGCACCAAGATGAAGTCTTTGACGTGCGCTCATAATTCGTTCCACGGCTTACAACGTAATTTTCGTCGCACCACGCTTTCGGCTAGCACGTCCGATTTAATGAGTCGCTGCTCCCTGTCAGAGCTGCAGATATTAGACAGTCAGCTGAGTACTTGAAAGGCGCACAAAAGCGGAGTTCACAAAAGTACTAATACAATTCTTCAAACGTTCGAGCTGTTTATGTAATTATTATTTTCAGCCGAACGACTTATTCCTTGGCAACTCTATTCGTTGGCCTTCTTGCTTGTGAAATCATTTTTGATTAAAACTGGTTGACGGAAAATTAGAGGCTTAGAATGTTTCTTTGGTATTGGGATGAAGAAAACAGTAATACAGGATCACCGTGCAAATAATATTCACAGTGATAGAAAAATATTTACCTCTGCTAAATACATTTGATAGTTTTTTGAAATTGTTAAGTAAAATACAAATTAAAACAATTTATGTGATTGGCTCAAGTATGGAATATAGTTCTTAAATTCAGTTATGCATATATTTGATCTAATTATATTCTAGATGTGCAAACCATCATTTTTCTGAGTGTATTTTGCATCTTAATTTGTGATTTCAAACCGCGCTCCTCCGTGATGGTGATGTAAAGTAAATGAACGGAAAGTAAACAAACTTCTTCGGCAAACTTTCCATTTCATTGGCTTATGAAAACGTTTGAAGAAAATTGAAGGCCCCTGCCGATGAAAGGTGTAAATAATCCCGTAGTATCGTTCGATGGTTAAAATCGTTTAAGCTGGGTGGCGAAATTCGGCAGGGGGATCTGAAGGGCACAAATACCGTGCACCCTTCGGTTGCCGTGAAAAATCAGCGCGGTTCATTAAATTCGAAGAGAATAGCAGCATTGCCCTTCCGGTAAATATTTATGGACGCGGAAAAGCGTGAAGCCAACGTCAGAGGGTTCCTTCCACTTTTGGCGACGGCATCCTTCGCGACGCCGGCGGATCGCCGACCATATGCCCGTCGATAAAACCGAACGGCATGTGGCCGGTTTCATTAATCAAGAGGAATATTCACGAGCCGAAAACGAGTTATCGCGTTTGAATCGATCCCGGCGAAGAAAAGCAATTAAAGAGCCGGCCTATTCCCGACGGAGGCAGCTCATTGTTCGCTGGGGAAAAAAGTTGCGCAAGTGTCGGTAAATACGTTATATTTTATTTATATAATCAAGATTACATTATTACCTAATCAGTGTTGTGATTCGATATTAAGCAGGCACCGAGGGCTTGCACCCTCTTGGCGCGAGCGGTGGCACCGCTCGCGCTCGAGGGGAGTGTACGAGCATTCCGCAATAGGGTCTTGGGTAACCAACTCGTGAAATTCAATTATCGAGTCTGATTTGGGGGTGGGCTCCGATAGTATTGTGGTGCCAAGGGGTTGAAAGAAGGGACATTGTCGCTCGCACAACAGGCTAAAGCGATAACCAAGTAAGACCGCCGCTACACGTAAGAATGTCTATTCAAAACAATTCATCTTAAATAGTAAATTAATTCTCCATCACTTCGCTGACAGGTATAATTGAAGGAGACATCTAGATGCTGGAGTTTAAAGTTTAAAAGGGTTGGGGAAAGGTTGGTCCAGATACGATTCTGGGCGTTCGGGTAAAATCTAGCGGCGACCGTTGCTTCGGTCGCTGAATGTTGAGAAATTGATGCAAGATGATTGATATTAAAATACTTAACAGGACTGAAATAAGTTTATTGTTAACCCAAATTGATGGAGATAAGAAGTTGCTGTTTCGTACTATTATGAACTTTATGACGGGACTGAAAATGTTTACTGGAAAGTAAAAAAGATTAAAAATATAATATAATATTGTATAAAGAAATAAAAATATGAAAAATTATTATACATTCCAGTATTCTCGATACTAAATTTTTTATTTCTTGTCAAAAAGTTTCATTCTGCGAAGAATTCTTGCGATTTCTGACAAAGTTTTTTTTTTGCAAATAAAATTGGTCGATTTCTTCATTTCTTTGATGGATTTACGTAAAAAATATATTTTTCGTGGAAATCAGTGTGTAAGGAACAATGCTGATATTTTATTTAGTTAATTGAATTAGTTTCTTTCATAAAACTTATATCCTTAAACAAATTGTAAAAAGTAAACCTTATAGTGTTGCATCAATCATAAATATTATTATTATCAATTTTTCAGAATTTTTTACTCGATGTTTTATGATAATAGGAAAATATTCCCAGAATATTTAGACAGTTGGAGGAATCTATTTTTCATAGAAATGCTGGTATTTCAGAAAATCGCTTGTATTTAATTCTTCACTCAATATATTCAATCGATTATAATTTGCATCATTCTTATATTTATTATAAATATTGTTAATTACCAATCAAAACGTACGAAAATATCTTAAGATTTTTGACGTTCGATATTGTGTTGTTTTGAAATTTATTGAAGACACCCCAGTCTGAAAAGGACCCTCTTCAATCCACACCCCGCGTATTCTGATCGAGGAAACGCGATTTCGCGAAATCTCACAGTCGATGTTACCACGGAAGCGGCAGCTGATTACATCAAGTAGGTATCCCTGGTCGATTTGTTCATTTCTTTGATGGATTTAGTGCGTAGAGAGGATGCTTATAATCGTGTATGCGGCGGCGGTTAGACGAACAGCCCGATGAAAGTACGAATGAGCCAACTGACAGACCGTAGCTACGCTGCGTTCATTAGCCGCTATTCAGTTCAACGGGCCAACTGCGAGGGTGGATCGCACTCGGTGGCTGCCGGAATGCCCGACATGTTACTCCATCACACATAATTACGAGCGCCTCTTCAGACGTGATACGTCCGAGCTACGTCTGCCTTTCCTTACGCAATCGAACGAAACAGAAAGGAAACGGGAAAAAAGAGAAAAATATTGCTGGAGTTGCTGCAACAAAAGCGGAGTCGGATGTCGAGTTCACATGCAGATCGCCTTTCATTAAGAACGATGATTCGATGACGTGCCAACGAATACATTGAGTCAATTGAAGATAGCTTAAATCGATTTGCTGTGCAAAACGATATTCAACATAGTTAAATGTAATTACTCATAATCATGGAAACGTCATTACACTTATTCGATAGGATCGATGGATATGATCCACGAACATAAAATTGGATCAATTGTCAACAATCATAAGTATGCATTTTTGCAATTCGCCTAAATTTATTTAAAGTAACAAATTCAAAGAGCTAAGTCCAAACAGCCACGTGTGCCAACAAAATTTAAATCGAAAAACTGAGTCTATTTTGATTTGAAACTAACCAATCTTGATCACTTTTATTCCGTTTTTTATTTTGATGAAATAAAATCAAATTCAGACCTAAACTTTTGTATTTGCGAAACTTTATGGTCGTGATAAACAGTAATCGTGTTTTTCTATTGTTTAAATTCAGTAATGAACTTTATTGAACACTTAAACTTAATGAACAGTTCTGATTAATACGATTTTTACGTTGAAAACAAATAAAAATAAAGTAAGCAATGGCTCATTTCCTGAACCGCAATTACACGAATGCCGCAAGTTTATCACTTTACAGTTCAGCAGCAATGAGCTAATTAAAAACGTAGCAAAACCGAAGGACGTGCTTGATTTACTTCGGGATTAGACGCGGCCAATCAACTAATTATTCAATTGAGTCAATGAGCACCGGGATTTATGTAGTTACTTCTAATTTGGGATTAATCGCCTGATCGTTCGCGATGATGCGTGCGCCGAAAGAATGTCTTGTAATGAATTTACTGTGCGCAGTCGTTAATAATGACCAGCTCCCGTTTAATCATGGTCACTTGAAGTCTTTTCGCCAACGACTACAAATTCCGGTGCAACGCAAACCAAAACTGCCGCAGCTTCTCGGCGACAAACTTCCGTTATGAATTATTACAACTCCTCAACTTTCCTTCGGTCTTTTCGTGGCGCAGCGAAACTTTATTCGCGACTGTAAATATAAATTTGTTTGCGAAACGGGGCACGGATATCGTTCTATTTATAATGAAACACGAGCGATGAAGTGCACACAAACCAAAGCGCCATTTTCGTTCGCTTTCCACGTTCTTTCGTCTAACTCTGACCGTACCCGCTAGAATATAAGAAATTTAACGACAAAAACTCACGTCCTTCAAATGGCTCCGAGCATTAAGTCGATTTTATTCGCCACCAGGCGCTTTTAGGGTGCTCTCACAATTATTATACCGAGATGCATCCGTAGCTCTACGACCTCTTTGAAAAGTGACGTTTGTAGTTTCGCACTTCGCTTAGCGACATGACCCCTTCCATTGAACTCATTCGCTCTGGTCGCCCGATCTTCGTAAATTGTATCTTGACTTCTGACGTTAAGAAAATCATTAGATTTAATCTCATCAAATTTTTCACCAATAAAGAAAAACAAGGTTCAAGTTATTTGCAATTAATAAGTTGATTACTGATAATTACTGGTACTAAATAATTATTCTAGATGAGTAAAAAATAGATAATTAAACTTATTATCCAGATAGTTCATACTGATATACTTCTCAACCTTTATAAAGTTACCAATAATTAATACTTGAATTAAACTTATTAGTTTAATTAAAACTATAAAACTGTAATAAAAGTAACAAGTCAGTTACATTAAATTAACGACTGGCGTTTCTCTAATTTACGACGCCATTGATGTCAATCTTTATTGTTATCTGTTTGCGAATTTCCGCGCCATGCGACTGGGAAAAAGTCTTTACTACCCTGATACATTCAATCACGTGCAACGACAAACGCTGATATCGCATCACAAATCTGAGCACGGCTGTGTCGAATCCGTAACGAACGAATTAATTTTTGCGACACGGCAAATTGGTCCCGCAATTATATCGGTCGGATGTCGTCGCTTTGCCCAAGCGGAACACCCACATACGGCTGGGAATGCGTCATACGATTGGTTTATACGTTAATTGGGGATTCCAATTTGCGAATATCGTACTGTAATCAACGGGCGTCGATCAATACAGAAGTCGCTTTGAGTGCGCTTTGCATATCATTTCGGCATACAACGCCTCTAATTTGGTTTTGCGCGAGGCGGATCGAATTTTGTTTCTTCCCTCCCCGTATCCCGCCCACGTTGTAATTAATTTTCGCCCTTTTCCCAGGTCAAAAATCGTCCGCGGGAAAAACATTGACACTGTCGTACAGTGAACGAGAAGAAGAAGGAACTGATAAAAGTAGAAGGTAACGAACAGTTTGTTACTTCGTTTTGTTTTTGCCTTCTTGCCGGCCAAGTGTGTGCGCGGCTCACGACGACAATTTTTTGAAAAGGCACGACAAACGTGGAAGTTTTTCTGGATAAAAATGAGCATGAAAGGGAGGGAAATGGAGATCGCTACTCACAGAAAGCGTGGAGCGAGGCTCCGGGTTCAGGGGACGGGGGCGCCATATTGTCTGCCAATTCCTCGAGGATGACTGGTTGCATTCAAACACGGGATCTCGGAACCTCTGCAGCGCGCCACTCTAATGTGGCATAACTTGATACGCTGCCTGTGTCTAAGTCGTTCTGGGAAAACACATGCACCAGGTTCTGCGCATAGAAACAGAAACCGGTACCGGATGCTGCGACGTACACGGGAATTAGTGCGCTTTATTCAGACCGCGAATCCAACCGGCATAATGCCCAACGGCAACTACGACCGGCGAAAAATTAATAACCCTTTATCTCGTTCGTCTCATTTTCGACGTTTTTCGGATGTACCACTTCGGCAGATTGGACGGGTCGTTGCGACGAGCTGAAGTGGATTTTGAAGCAAGGCGTTACGCGTGAAGGTTTTAGATGATTGCCGCTACGATCCCTCGTGCATTTTTCTTCTCCGTTCTACCGTTTTATTGAGCCTTGCTCGTGTTTGTTAGTATTTTATAGCTTTAGTACCATATTTTGAGGAATTATTTATTCATTTGTTATTTGAAACAAAATTTTGTAGAACTGATGGAAAAGGAATTTTTATGATAACTAAAATTGTTTATTCAAGATATTAATTGAGTGAATCCTTTTTTTTTTAAATGTCTAATACACAATTAAATTACATGCTTCTTAAATTGTAAGCATACAACTTAAAATGTACAAGTAAATTATAAGTTTGTAGATGCATTTGGCGGGTAAACTTAGATCAGCTACTTGATTTACTAGATGCAATAACAAGTGACTCTAATAGCAAATCGAACTCGCCAATCGCTAGTTGACTCAACTAAATATCTATTAATTTATTGATACATTGATTAGTGTGGTTAAAGTTATTTCAAAACCTATCATGATTAACAATATTTAAATCAGATTGAATTCAGTACAACGGATTAACATTTAAATATTGGCAAATAAAAAATTGTTTGCAAAATAATGGAAATCGAGTTTCTTGAATTGCGATATCAGTATTTTCCACGAAGTAATCAGAATGTGCATGTATCGTTGAAAAAAATCCCGCCGATCTAATAGTGATGCATGACGTCGCAGTTATAAACTCCTCGCTGTTATCCGCGAACGCTTGTGCGTAACTTATTGAAAGAAAGTGCATTTAACTGACTAGCAGATGTCAGAAAAACGAGTCGAGGTGCGAGGTGGACGATAAAAAGGCCGAGCGGGAAAAAAGAAGTAGAAAAAAGAGACGATGTAGAAAAAAAAGTATGTTGAGCGCGCTCGAGAAATCTGATGAAGCAGCATCGCTCGTTAATTATACACGATCGGCAGTCGAGCTCACCGAAGATCGACAGTCCGATGGGCGTGGTGGACGTTCAAGAATAATTTTATTAAGGGCAACCTGCAATTAATATTTCTCGCGATGCTCAAATGTTGCCTCGCCGTTTTTGCATGACATCGCAACTTTTTGCTGCGCAAGTGTCGAGTGGTTTCGTACGTTTTAATGAAATTCATTTAAAATTTCTGCCAGTCAAACATTTTTTTCCAATTTCGAATCAAGCGATTATAGATTCAAGACTTCTAGTATTTTTAAAAATAATTAGAATAAGAAAAGTCAGCAATTGATTGCAAATGCTTTGATTGCATGTTTTTCCGGCTAGAGTGTAAAAAAAAGAAGGGAGATAACGCTACAAATACAAAAGTGGCATTTTGAGACACGATTTATGTTGGAGGCACCAAAAGTGTTTGAATTCCTCACAAATGTGATGACCAAAAGAGTTTCAAAATGTCACACTTGTTTTAACAGTGAATTAAAAATACGTATTTGATTACTCATTGCAAGCTACAAAAATAATTTTGTTTACGCGTAACAAAAAGTTATTTGGGTGGAGTATACGGAAAACTTCCTTGACTATAATTAATTCTTCGAAGAAAACGTTCATTTTCGTCTTTTCCTTTTTGTCACTTAATTTTCCAGGAAATTTGTCTCACCACTTTGTTTCAAGGAAACGGCTAGTAAAATTAGCTATTTTTTGGAATCAGAATTAAATTTACCTGGACGCGTAATTCCTTGAAAATAGATAGAAAAGTTGGATGAAAACTGGTTGTTCGAAGAATATTCATTTTTTAATTTTAATTAAAATTAGTACGAAATTCAGGGATTCGCAGAATGCAAGCGTACGACTAATTATACGTCAGCACAGGAGAAATGTCACGGGGGATGGCGTAGTAGTAAGCACAGCAAGCTTGACATCGACACCGCCATTATTTAATTAGAC
>JABFOV010003245.1:0-17014 GCA_022817685.1 Aradophagus sp. ZL-2020 | reverse complement strand
AAAAAATCAGTTTTACTCAAAACCAGAAAATGAGCGATCACAATCCAGAATTAGTCTTAAACAAATATCGCTCCTCAAAATGATTCTTCGAACGTCAAAAGAAAAATCAACCTTTACTCAACGGTTGCCAAAAGAAGAATGAACGCTGTTGACCAAAAACTTTGGTCAACAGCACCGTTACCATGACAACTCGAAACTCCAAATCATTAGAATCTCAAAAAATTCAAATTGCTATACTAATGGCGCTCGTAACCTCTCGCGTTGAGTTTACATATGTCAAACTCAAATAATTCAAATAATCTAACAATTTGCGACAAGTCAAATTTAAAAATCTTAAATGTTGACTGACAACCCTTCGTTCGAGCCGGGAATCGCATCCAGCTCGACACTCCGATTGTTGTCAGTCAAATCGAAAAACATCCATCCAAAAACGTTTTTCCAGGATGTGGTCAGGAACAAGGATTCAGGATAAGGATGCTGGATTTTCAAGATTGTCCAAATCTTGAATTTTCCAAAAGTTGAAGCTTTAACTCAACTCCTGTTTCCAATACTCGAGACGTTCCAAAATATGTAACATAATAAATTAAATAAAATGATTAGTAAATATATAGACAAATATGGTCCTCGAGAATTTGATTCTTTTGGCAACTCAAAATTTAAAATTCCAAACCGAAAATTCCAAAAAAAATTGGAACATGGCAAAATGCCATGTTACAAGTTTAATACCGTAATATTTATAAATTATTTAAATTTTGGTTATATTTTTTTTGTATGTGTATTATACAAAATATGCATTCTTAAAAAATATATATATATATATTTTAGATATCTAAAACGAGTATAATTAATGGAAACAAGGTAGTATTTGTATACTTGTATGACTTCCTATTATGGAGTAATTGAAATATTCGTAGATAATAATTACGTTATCTTTAAACTTGAAGGACTTGCTAGATTGTTTAATCAAATAATGTTGTGTACAAACATAATTAGAATTTGTATGTAATTTTGGTTGCATTAACTGTTAATTAGCTTCAACCACTAATTGTTTTCGTTACTGGAGGCTTCTATCTAATTGAAACTCATTAACTGTAACAATATATTAAAAGTTGGATTTTTTTTTTTTCATTTAATGCACAAAAATTGTCAAAAAGTAATGTTATAACAAGCAAAACTTTATAAATAATGATTACAATAATGTGAGACATTTCTAGTTCAATTCTTATTTCAAACCTGAAGAAACTCAAGAACAAAACGATTTGTTTGCACGCAAATTTAAGTCATTTGTCTTGAACCTCGCGAAGACGAGTTATGTGGGTAGATCGTTACATTTTAACTTTTGCACTCCTATGTCTGACGACTTTGAAAGACAAACTGCTTTGAATTTTTTATTCCAGCGTATATTTGATTTGAAAGCAAAAGCAGTGGGAAAGTCAAATATAACATCAAACGAAAAAAACTTTTCTAACTTTTATGCTACAAGGATTTTGATAGTTCTTTTTTGCCTTTTTACATCCTTTTTGCTTTTATTATTAATTTCATTGTATACGATCAAAAGTATTAAAGTAAGAAGATAAAGCAGGCAGTGAATGTGTATTGAATACTTCACAAGATGTAAATTTAAATGTGTTTCATGTACTTTTAATTCCCTCAGGTGAACTAAATTTACCCTATTATGTATTTATCGACGCGAAATGAAATATAATGCGACGAGTAATTTAATGTTAGTATAGAATGATAAGTCGGTATCATATTGTTGTAGATTAGATTTATTTTTGCAAATTTTCTTCCATAATTAAACTCAAACAATTGAAAAAAAAAAGAAATATAATAATCGTAGTAAAAGCACGCAATGTTTTACAAAATATTTCGGATCATTATTTATTACTAACTACTATTTCAAAATAATATTATTTTTTCATATTTTAATCATTAAAAGATATTGTTATTTCTTAATCTTATTTTATTATAATTGGTATCATTTGGAATAAAACTTTTACAGGCCAAGATTCCGAATGGGTCGACATTGTGGAATCTGAATTGAGAAGTATTTTGGAGCCGAGGGACGTGCCTGCCATGGCGCACTCCACGCTTTCGGAGAGCGTATCATCAGTTACGCCACCTTTGCCACCGCTATCTCCTCATGGGAGTCCTCGAACTCCAAGAAACAGATATTCAGCTAGGTAAATAGTCTCATATACACACTTCAAAAATGTCTAATTTTTATGAAACCAAAAACTCACTGGGGACAGTTCTATTACTTAAATTATGAATTGAACGAATAAAAAATTTAAAGTAATAAATACGTAACGTAAGCAAACATCAAGCGCTTGGGGATATGCAAACTTAATTCATGAAATTCAAGCGTTCGTTTTAATTGGTACTTATGATTTTCTACATACAAACTTCGATTATGATTAACGCTGTATAATAACAGCACTCACCAACTAATCAAAACCCATTGTAAAATTCATCACACCAATGATTCATACATCTTTTTCTCTTCGTTATTTCCAGCTTGCCGTACGGCTCGAAACCCAATTATGCGGAGTATTGCAAGAGCACGGATAAAAGAAATTATCCGAACTCCTCAAAACACCGCGGTGCATCGACCTCGAAGAAAGAAGCGGCAAAAAAGTTTTCCCATTGTACGTATGAATTGTTGAATATATTAATCTGCACTAAAAAAAAATCGAATGTAAAATCAAGTGTATATATATTGTATTTCCTGAACAGGATTTTATTCATCCATAAAATATATTTAAATTAAGTTCATTTTTACACCTTTAGAAAAAAACCGCTTGAATCAAAATTTTCAACCATTTAAAGAAAGAATTTTGACGATATTTTTTTTTTCTTTTTATTTGAGCACCAGAATATTTTTTGTAGTCTGAATTTGAAAATATTGACTCCAGATATAGTACGTTAACAGCAAAACAAACGACAATCTTGACATTGTTTCTTGATAGTAGCATTTGTTTATTTTTTGTAAGAGTGTACTTAATTATTTCATGACTTTTTGCAGCGTAACATTTTGTAATTAGCTTGTACATTCATAAGATTTGTCGTTTAATGAAATTCGTACATTTGCAGTGTTTGGTATTGAAACTGCTGACATGACCTCCACAACTACTGGTCTTGATTTAGACTCAATGTTGGATAGAAGCGATTCAGATCTGAGTACAAATGATGCTCGTACAATTAGGAAACAATTGGAAGGCCTGGAAAATATGTATAGTGAGGTAAAATTTCAAGTATTATTTCAATTATTTAAAAATTATTTTATAAAAAAGTAGCAGTTTTATTAATACATTTTAAATAGATAGTTTAAATGAAAATTATAGTTGCGATACAAATGTTAGCTATACATCGAAATTATTTACAAAGATTATATTTTGCTTAATTTAACATGCAAAGTTTAAACATAAATCAAATATTAGAATAATTTAAAAGTTTTGTCAAAAATGATCTTACAACAAATATTATGTTAAACGATAGCAAATAATTTTTATTAATATTTACAGCAACGAACGAAGCTTTTATATTCTTATTTCAAACTTTATTCTTCAGGTTTTGAAGTTGCTTGGCGGTAGCATGAAAAAACGTAGGAAAGCAAGGGGTCTCACAAGTTATGGATCAGTTTCATCATTACCAACTTCATCAGTTTCCTCTAGACCAGTGGTACGACATCATGACAAACGACGTTCTCACATTATAGACGATAGAATGAAAAAAGCCAAAGATATCAAGGTAAGTAATGTTAAAAAAATATGATACTTGTTTAAACATTTAATTTATTTTATTTATTTACCAGATTATTACGCGCGCTTCGCGCGCACCTTTTTCATGAAATTTTATTATTTAAAATACTTTTTGGAGAAATTAGAAATAATAAATTTATAATTTTTTATTTTTGTTCATACTTTATGCATTATTTACAATTAACAATTCAAAAATGTCAAATTTCGCGCCTTTTTCAAAGACCATGCTCCACGGAGCAATCTCATTGGATAATAAAAGCGTTACTCTCAACAAACTTCAGGGTTTCATCAACTTTATTAATTGGGATTCATCAAATCATTAATTTTGACTTGCGTATTCTATTTGCACTCTATCCTAACTTATAAACTTATTGTTGTATTCTAGAGCATTAATAAAAGATTCCAACGTCTGGAGTCCCACGTTGTTACCTTAGCTAGATCTGTTGCGCATTTAAGCTCGGAAATGCGAACACAACATCTTATGATTCAGGTAAAATACATAAATCATTTCCATTCTCATTCCTTGTTCAATATTAATGATTGTATTGCGATAGCAAAAAAAAGTTGAAGAAAAGTTCTGAATTTAATTAAATACCACCATTATTTATTATTCATCTTTTTTTTTTTTTTTTTTTCAATTGTTAATATTCAATTGTAGTCGACATCTGAAATTTGCAATTGTTTGAAAATTTTCAATTCATGACTATACAATTGGACGTTAAAAAGGAAAAATAAAAATACTTCTTGAAAAGAGTTGTCATTAAAAAAATACAAAAATATTATTTATCTTCTTCAGTAGTTATATGTCAAATATTTAAAATATAAAATATCGTTCAGATCAGTTTTACATTTTCTGTCACATCTTATTCGCCATCTGTTGGATTTTAAAGTGCTGATAAAAATAGATGAAAAGTGTGCTAGTATATCAGTCTTTTGTAGGAAATGGAGAACATCAGAGGCGAGATCGCAACTTTGAGGACGCAAACGAGCATGGCGATAGTAAGGTCGCAATCGCAGCCTCTTCTAAAAGACGCGGAATTACCAGCCCTGTCCAATCCCTCAAGAGTGAAGAAGCTGACCAAGTTTTTTGGGACAGAACCACCTCTGATCAGACTGTTCCTCCGGGAACTTGGGTATGAGGTAAGAGCTGCTTCGAAATTGATTTTCCAAGGCAATCAAAGTGAAGTTACAAATAACCTTATCTTGTGTTCGTCTTTGAACAAAAAGTTATCCAGAGGGAATTGGAGAAGAAAAACCACTTAATAATCTATATCTATTATTTTTGAGTAGGCCTTTCCTTATAGATGAAATTTTAGATTAGATTGTAAAGAATGTCTTGCAACTGATGTATATATGATATGTATATATACAAAAAACACAAACCAAAACTCATTATTCTAGCAGAAAATTTAATTAAGGAATTATTATTATATTTAATGTTTCTATTAAAAAAGCGAGCAAGTACTCAATAAAGAAGTTATCCTGATGTTGGTATAAAAATTTAAAATACTTCAGAATAAAAATTTACGACCATCTGAGTGCTTGCTGAAAAATAACTTTGCTTCTACTTGCAAACTAATCCGCCGTTCCTTCAAATAGCTTTGCAAACTTGGCAAATTCTTCACTCGACTTTCTTTAACACGTTACTCCATTTGACGATTGCAAGGCGGACGGTTCTTTATGCCAGAAACATTACTTGGAATAAAATAAATGTCACATACTCTGTGTGACTATTCTTGTTTTATTTGTCGATAGCAAGTCACTACATACCATGACGACACTTTTGTTGTCTTTTGAAAAAGTTACGCACAATTTTGGTCGCCCAAATAACTTCTTAATAAAGTTTAAGTATTATCTAAGTTATAGTTGTAGGGTCAAAACAACAAAATGCTATTTGCCATGTCGAAAAGTAAATTTAATAAAGCTTAACTTTGAGCTTACTTTGTTTTGTTTTCAAGTCGTCAAAATAACAGAAGTTTCGTTCTTGTTTCAGAAATACGCCAGCGCTTTCGAAAAGGAGAAAGTGGGAATGGTGGAATTGCCATACCTAAGTGAGGAGAGACTTCAGAAAATGGGTATACCTCTGGGACCAAGACTCAGGATCCTGCAAGAAGCGCGGATATCCGTGTGCAAAGATGCGGTCTACGTTGTGTAAACGAAACATTTTTTATGAAACTTGTAAAATCAAATCTTTTGATATGAAGACTGATAAGTTACGAACAAATCAAGCTCGGGTGGAAAAAAGGTATACTAAAGTATGTAGTTTATAATTTTAATTTGTTATTGACTAAAAAAACTTAATTTACTAGAACTATTCACACAAACCGACAGATTAAACGGAGAGAAATATCTTAAGCGGGCGTAAAAATACCATCCTTGAACCAGAAAATAATTTGATATCAAAGAGGTCAACGGCAAAAATCGATATTTTCTATTAATTACAAGCATTTCTTATCCCATGACAACAAAGTACAAGGATATCATTTTGTTTCCATCCAGGCGGCAATTATTTTTAATAAGAAGTCAACAATGACGAAGTATCTCGCTGGCATCCGAAGGCTCTTGATAATTTTAATGTAAATAATACTTAGCGGTTCAAAGGGGATTTCACACACCGTCGAAGACGCGACCGAGGCATAGCTGTGTAGGTCGCTCGGCTTTCAAAGGATCACCGAGATGAAAGAAAGCGCAAGATATTTGCCAAAGAGACACAGTTGTGGAATCAAGTTTCAGATCGAAAATTTACGTCGATGCTTCGAGCGTATAATTGCATTAAACGAACAGGGTCGGGAAAGAAGAACGAGAGAAGGAAGAAAGAAAAAAAGGTAATGCGCTTGTGTCCAACAAATTGGATTTTAATTCACCAACTGAAGTGCGTTTGATCTTCGCTAATTGAAACGGACTGGCGATTGTTTTGGAACTTGGTTGCGAAATAGCGAGACGACGGTGGAAGGAAGACGACGCTTGCGAGTGTCTGAGATGATGAATTCCTCGTTATCATGCCGTTATTGATAATTCGCTGTGACGTATGACAGATGAAAATGCACGCGAGCGCCCTCCTTCCATCAACGTCGACGTTGTACAGAAATTTTCATTTATAAATAATACATTGTTTTCTCTTTCATCGTATCTTCCTTTCTTTTTCAAGCATCGCAAGCACTCGGTTACCATTATTATTGTAGTTATTATTACAGTTATTATTGATCTTACTTTGTTGTTAACTCGTATATTTAATACATTTACAAGAAACATGAATATTGTTTTGGCGTTAATTAAAGAAACCGTTTGTTCTTGGTCGACACTGCAGTTGGTACCATCAACTTCATCAAAATAGTATCCAAATAGATAATTTTAAGCATCACAAACGGTCACAATTTTACCACTTAAAAACATAAAATTTTAAAAGAAAACTATCATAGCTAATCGCATCACTTTAGTTTTTGCATCAAATCGCGAAATTGATCAAATCAAGGAGTTATTACTTAAATAAAGAACAAATAACTTTTTGCGCAAGTACAAGTTCCAAGGACACATTTCCGTTAATTATGATTTTTATTATTCGATTTGCCCGTCATTTCTTTTTGCACTCACAGACCTGTTATAAGATTCGATTAAATAAAATTTGCATGTATTCGCCGAAGCGTTCATTTTTCATACGAACGCGTTCGTTCATTTAACTTTATCCAAAGCAAGTTGTACGGAAATAAATCAAGCCACTCGTAAATCTGCCAAGTTTGTACGAAGAAAGGGCTTGCCACATTTCATCCGCCTATTTGGAATATGACACCGCGACGTCTATACACAGGCGCGGGCCGTGCACTTTCCATTCATAAACCGCGGAAATGTGTCGCGGAGAAAATTTCTGACGCATATATTTAATATTATGTAAGAAAAATCAATAAACGACGTCACATTTTTCAGGGTATACATTAATCAATATCTTAATGGAAGAGAGAAAATCGCTTGACAGTGCGTACAATTTCGCCGATGACAATTAGATGGTGTTTAATTGTAACGACGTTTTTTTAATCAAAGTGCAATTGTCAGGTAATAAGAAGTTTATAATACTAATGAACAATATTATTTATTATAATAAATAATTACAATTAAATGGATGATTATCGATTTAAAAAAGTATAATGGGTAATAAAAACCATTATGATAGATTTCTTAACTGAATTTGTTGCTATTTAAATTATGATTCTATTATTATTATTATTATTATTATATTGATGCTATTTAAACTATGAATGTAGGTTATTCTAGGAAGCATGAAATAATTGTGATAAAATAAAAGGCGGTTGAAAATGTTAAAAATTATATTAGATTTAAATATTTGAATTAGCATTTCTTGCATTTTTACTTAGATAGTAAAAATTTTACTCTGGTAGTTACGATTTATAACAGATTTTTTTAAATGTTTAAATTCAGTGTAATTGGTATCACTATCGCTGTTATTTATCTATCAAAATATGTTTCATATATTCATATACCCTACTTTTGTGGCATATATTTGTTATTAAACTGGAAAAAAAATGCAATTTTACTTGCATTCTACACTTTATAAAATGTATTTATCATCAAATTAATTTACACTTTGCGTATTATGAAAAGACAATGAAAAGATATGAATACCTATTAAATAGCGAATAATTGTTATTCAATGTCTGTCCATTATATTCGATAGAAAAGAGTACATGTTCCTGAATTGGTGATGCCACTAAAACTTTAATAATTTCTCCTTTTTAGACCATTCCTTGCACTATTGGCGTAACCCTTAGAATGTAATTGTTTTATCTCCACCACGGGTTATCTTTACGTCGCCTCATTCCTCACAAAAGAATAACCGTCAATTGAATAATCGTACACGAACTGTTATATGGGCACCAAGATACGTCTTCTGTTCATTGTAAGCGATGTGTTTATGTGGCCTCTAATCTCCATTATTTGACAACGACAATGAACCAATTATTCACGTCCACTAAATAAATCTTCCTACTTTTGAAGTGACATAGTTTCGCAACGACGGCCGCTCGCAAATACCAGACCAATTTCACTGAAATCCTACCACGAGAGACGTGCGAGTAAAAGGGACTCATTGAAGAATTATTATCAATGACTGACAATTGGTATGGAAATGCGAATCCAGTTCAGGTGGTTCTATCAGCGAATTGAATAACAGAATTTTGAAGAAATTAGAACAAATTTTTCTACTTTCTGAATTACAAATAGGATAAAAAATTCAAAAAGATTTATCATCTTGAAATTATGTTTCTAAAATGTATATATTGATAGCGATATGCATACGTGCCGATTTTAAGAATGTGGTCATTATATTTAAAGTATGTACACTATAACTTTAACATTCAACTTCAATATTACAGTACATACTTTAAAATAAGAACCATTTTTTCAAATATAGGATAAAATTAGTATTGCATTTAGATAAAATGAATTAATATAATTTATATATTTCGCATTATAAATTCATGATTAAATTACAACTCTAACTTTATATTAACTAGACAGAGCTATTTCAACTGAAACACGATGACAGGAATAATCGAATTGAGATTGGCCGAGGATTACAATACGCTGAGACATTGGAACTAGAAAATGCATCATTTTAAAATTTTCTCTCTAAAGGTGGAAAATGGCTTTTAAATTAAGGTAAAATGAATAAATTATTGACATGCACATTGTGCAGTTTCGTCGAAATAAAATAAGAAAAAGGGAGCGATTTATATAAATCGAAGTTATATTTAAGCATGAGAAAACTAGATGATGTTTTTCGATTTTGTAAGTCCGGTTATGCTTTGTGATAGTGATTAATCGCGTGAGAAAGCTGACTCGCGACAAATCCGGCCGTCATAAATTCATTGATATGAATAATTATTTTTATCGCAACGTCCGCTTGATACAATTTACAATTTTTATTCTGATTTACGATCACAAAGTGGATCAAATTCAAATGAAATGTTAACAAAACTTATATACTTTGTACACTATCATAAAAAGTTGATAAATTTAGAGTGAAAACACTGAAAAATTGAAATAAATTTTAAATCTAACTAATGAAATTGTTGCACTTTAATCTAAAACAATTTCATTGGTTAACATTTCAACTTTATTTTATGTATCTTTTGTATCTTTACAATTTTTTTAAAGTGTACTATCACTCGAAAGTCATATTTCAATATCTTCTGTAAAGATACTTTTTCAAACAAAGACATCATTAATGTCTTATTACAAGATAATTTTCGTAAAAAAATATTAGTAATGTCAAATGTCTTCAAATAAGAACATTTTTTTACAGCATCATACACCAAATTCATAGGATTATTAAACTAATATTGCATTTAATCAACGAAACATATTCCTTCACATATCTATTACTTTTTACTAAAAATAAATAAAAATTGTATTGTTGAATCAGTTTATACAGTATTATATCATTTTTAATCTTATTTTCCAACGATTCAATTAGTTTTAATCGGTTTTCATTTATTGGTAAAGCAAAATAAATAAGATTTTTCGAAGGAGCATGTTACAAAATTAAAAATGTGTTTGCTAAATCCGATGATTATGATTAAAGTGAACGTTCCGAAGCAGGCCCGATAATCAATGAGAACTACAAAGTCAGGAGTAAGCTCTGAAAAGCGCTATCTCGATCCTCAATTGACCTCTGCTCCACCCCGTCTCGCTTATCGCCATCCACGAGCGAACGTCGCGTCGCATTTCTTTCATTTAGGTCCTAACCATTCGAGGATGACGACCAAGTGCGCGTTTGCTTTTGTCGCTCTGCTGCTCGTCTCGGTAGTCTGCGCCGAAGTCGTGCAGTTTCGAGAGTGCCCGACGGAACGTGAGTAACTTATTCACTTTTCCGCCTATACGTCATACCGCTGACTCTGAAATTACAATGCAACGATTAATTACTGTTTTACCCTTTTTTCGCCCTGGCCAATTTGGTTGGAAAGGCATTTAATATGGGAAATGAGATAAAAATATACCATACTTTTTGGAAAATAAATTAATATGTTGTATGTGTATTGAATTAGTTGGAAAATTCCTGTTTTTAATTATGTTTTATAATTATAAATGTGATGACTGAAAAAATGAGGTCGCAATGAACGTATAAATGTACGATGTAGATTTTCTGAAATAAATTGTAGAAATTTTATGATATATCTCGCAATTGTTGCGATTTATTAAAATTATTTACAGTATATCTTACATATTTTGCAAACTGGATTTCTCTTTTTTTTTTATTTTTTTTGTTCATTTGAAAATTTAGTCAAAACCAAAGAATCAAAGATCCAGATATTAAAGAAGAAAAAAAGCTCTTTTAGTTAAGATATCAATGTTTTCTATTTTGAATGATATTTTCAGTAAATTTATCAGAATATACATCATTAATGCAAGTTGCTTGTACCGTAATTTTGTATTGCATAAACTGCAACCCAACATAAGTTGCGGCATTTATTATTATTAATGGGAAGCGTAATCAAGAGAAAATTGTTACGTGGCATCATCGAATCTCGAGCATCCGGTGAGCAAAAGTAGCAGGGAAGACAACCCAATTCAATCTCATTCAATCTAATACGAAACTCACGTCAGTTTATTTTTTAATTAACTTTCTTCTTTGCTTTTTATTTACCATGCAAACACCCCAATAAGAATCTTAAACAATTAATTAAAATATCGATTCATAACAATCCCTTTCAACTGTCCTTGGTGTATATTTTTTATAGTAATAACAATTTTAAATTACTATAAAAAAGATCAATTTAATTACTCTTTGATGAATAACTTAAATTACCATTTATATTAACAGTTTCACCTATTCTACAAACATTAATATATAAACGTCAAAAAAAATATCATTAATCTTGTACTAATGTAAAAAGTTATGGAAGTATTAGATATAACAATAATTTTAAAAACTGAAAGACAAAGTGTCTGTCTTGCAAAGAAATGAAATGGGATTGGAGTTGGGTAAATGATTTTTCAATTGCCAAGCTGTATACAGTGCTCTTGATGAAAAATTAATTATTACGTCAACACACTTTCGGTAACAGCGGACGGGATTTCGTACATTTATCACAGCATCGCGATTTTAACAATGATAATTCAATGAACGAGCCACCGAAACGTGAATGAAAACTGCATTGACAAATAACGCTTTTGCTCTACGTGAAATTTAATGGCATTATCAAATCCGGCACATCACATTACAAACTTCTGCTTTAATCATTTTGTATGACAATTGTGAAAAACAGCTTGTAATAGACGTTTCAGATCAAATTGATTTCAGTTACTTTTTATGTCAGAGAAATTATGGAAGTATACGTACAGTAAATTGAACAAAATTAAAACAGTCAGAGATGGAGAAAGAAAAGAAAAATTTGAATTTTTCATAATTTTTTAAGACCAAACAGTTTTTTATTTCCAAATTTTCATTAAGGAGACATATATTTTTTTTACTTTGTTATATTATTTTGTTATTACTTATTATTATTTTTTTTATGTTTGGTTATATATGTTACAATGATAAATCATAAGATGCTCCAAAAATAAAGACACCTTTAAGATAAACGGTTGATAAACTCCCCTAAAATTAAAAATCAAGTCAGCGTTATTTATAAGCGTTTTTCAAAGTAGGCAATAAGCAGAAATTGTATAATGTAATACCAAAGTTAAATCATCTTCAATAAAGTGTTTTTATAATGAAAAATGTTTCTACAATAGGATAAAGGTGTGTGTGTGAGATTTCTAGTAATTTTTAAAGCATAGTTATAACAATTTTGCAATAAAAATGTAGTTAAAATAGTAGATCATTAATTTTTTGAAACATAATTATGAACTTGAGTATGATCAATTTAATTTCATGTTTTATTCTAATTCATTTCAGCAAATGCGCCTGTTAATTGTACCGTGCATGAGGTTCGTGTAGAACCCTGTAAAGAGGCAGAAAATGGCAAGCCGTGTAAATTAAAACGGGGTCACAACGGTACTATTAGCTTCGATTATACAGCTAGTAAGTATGACAACAAAATTTAGTTGTAGTTACCAGTCTCTTTCTAATTAAAAAAAAAAAAAAAAAATACATTTTTACAATTTTTTTCAGAATTTGAAGGTAAAACATTGGAAAGTAGAGCATATTGGACCAATACTGTAACTGACTTGGCTTTCCTTGGCATGGACCCAGACGCTTGTAAAGCAACCCCGTGTCCTGTAGTCCCAAATCAAAGGCAAAGTTACACAATATCTTTGCCGATCGCTGCATCCTATCCTGCGGTAAGAAGTCACGCAAAAAAAAATAATAATAATAATAAAAACTATTATTTATGTGAAGGTATTTGATTATAAAAAAAAAAATGAAATTTGGTTACATCAACTCAATGTTCAATCGACATTAGCACTTATTTAATTAAAAAATTCTGTTGCCTTTACCAAAATATTTAGTTTAGTTTTATAACTCATGTACTAATCTTTCTTACGAGAGCATGATGTAATCAGCTAATATAAGAAAAAGGTACATTATTAAATACTTTTAATTACAATTAAAATGATACCATTGGATCAAGTATAATATTATTAAATTCAGTAAAATATTTTAGCGAGTAAATCTAAATTATTTAAGTTAAGAAAAGAAAAAATTATTATACTGAATAAAAATAGCTTCAGTAGAAACGTTCTTGGCAAATTCTTGTATGATTCAAACTTTATGAATTAGAGCTAAAGAGTGTTGCGAATGTGGTTAAAAAATAAAAATGATCGTAAAAGTAAATGATTAACAATTAAATAAAAATCATATAATGATCCATTATTTCGGTCGTTTGACTTTATTAAGCTAAATGTTTAACAAGTTAAAATTTATTGAATTAGCACTTTAACAATAAAAAAGAAGAATTGGAATTTTTTAATTTATAATGCGTTTCCCTTTTCAGCGGCAATTTGATGTCAAGTGGAGAATGTGGAATGATAAGGAACAAGAATGTTGTTTCATCTTTCAAATCAAAATTACATCATGAGAAGGTCGGGTCAAATAGGAAAAAGAAGAAACTACTAATATCCGCACCTAGAAAAGATGAGAATTAAGCTTTGTATTAAATTATTGACATTGAACGTTTTACTCGAAGTCACAAATGCAGTAGTTTACGTGTTTAAACGTAAGCTCATAATAAAGCGACTTTCATTGTTTGTCGAGTAAGCGCATCATTTTATAAATAATAAAAGTCGATTCTTATAAAATGTATTTAATTATTCGATTAGAACTGATAATGAAACTTTCAGCATTGACCTATTAACTCCAATCAATGACTTTTGAAGTCAACATCCACTACATGTTTGATTGACTATACAATTTGTTACTTGTTGTGGTGCATTATGCATGTGGTACATCTTTAGGTAATGGTTAAATTGTTTATTTATAATTATATATTGTACTAAAACAATTAATTTTTTGTAATTCTTTTAACAAAACTATACTGCAGTTATGTGCAGGTAAAATGATATTTTAAACAACTCTAATGAGAAAATGGAGTTTTACATACGTATGTAACAAAAAAATTTTATTGCAAAAGCAAGTAGCATTCATTTAATTGAATATATTATAGATTATTGTAATAATACAAAAACAAAATCATAGTATAGCCAAGCAACAAATTGTTTTCTTACATAATCATGAGTGTAATTTTATTCTGAAAATTCGTAGTATATATTAGTTCAATGGAATTAAAATATACAAGTTTTTAATTTATTTTGGTTTCTATTGACCTCATTTTAATATTGTTGATGAATTTGCAGATAAAGAAGAGAAATTATCAATGTATTTTGAAGAATAGATTTTCCTTGCATCACCGTTAAAAATAGTTTTAACATGTTTTCTACAATTATGCATTCTCACTTGAAGGCAGCTTTACTATAGTTATTCCTGAAAACTGTATTTCGTATACCTGAAAAAACTTTAAGGTAGCTGAATTATATTATAATAAATATAATGACAACAGTGAGGTATATAATGAAAAATATGATTATTAATATAATACAATTAATTATTAATATATTAATGTAATATATAATTATTAATATATTAATATAATATAATATACGCTGATAATTAATATAAAAAATCAAAATACAAATACATAACTTAATTGTTTTTTTTATTTTATTTCTTTTTATTTACTGATTACAAAAAAAAAATGTGAGAACTGAAAAAATTTATTTTCAGTTACATATAATCACTGTAGATTATTTGATTGACATAGTTTATTCATTCTGAAATATATCTATAGAATGGAAAGATATAATAATTTTACTTAAAAATATATAGTACTTTAGAACATAAGATATTAAAAGGTAAATACAAATTTAAAAATCAATAAAATAGTGACAAAGTTTATAAATTTACTCACTGATGAATATCAACTGTAGATAACTTATATTTAGTCAATGAACTTGAATTTGGTTTTTTATACATCAGTTAACAAAATGCAAATAAAATGATATCAATAAACAAAATTTTAAAAGAGAAAAAAAATTACTTTTTTTTAAATAAAAAAATCAGAAATAATAAACATTTTCGAGAAAGTCTTTATGTCCGATTGTGGGAAAAGGTAGGAGCAAAGGGATACTTTCCTTTAGACCGTAAGTTGAAAAGAGAGGTAGGAATCGCATAACAAACAGCGTGTAACAATGGAGAAATTTAAATGAAATAAATAAATATTATTATCTATTTGTTCAAATATATGTCACAATCAATCAATACAAAATATTAAAACTATCTTTACAAAACAAATTATAAAGTGCATAAATTTAAGTTATATAATAATAATATATAAAAATGTTATACAAATTAATTAATATCAAATATTTATAAAAAAACAAAATAAAATGTAAGATAAAAAGTAAAAGATATTCAATGAAACTTTGACAAATTTCGGAAAATATATAATTATTTCATTAATAAATTAATTAAACTAAATTATTTAAACATTCATTTATAAATTTTCAGCTAAATATTCAATTTTTTTGTCACATATTGTTCCTTGTATCTTGAATTTTACTTTGCAATAGTGTTAGCTAAAAATTTTCACATAAAATATTATTATTTAATTTAACGTTACGAATTATTTAATTTTGATTGTCTTTAAAATTGCATTTTGATTTATTTTATCGAAAAAAATTGCTTACGCTTACATTTTCAATTTCCTTGTTTACAAAGACGGACTTTCATCGTTTGTTTACATTATAAAAAGTATGTTTTGGTTTGCGTATTAATTGAATTAATGAAAGAATCCAAAATTTTATATTCTTTTACAATTTTATGTCATTTATAAAGGATAAATAATTAATGAGTGCTATTCTACAGCCAAAATTGATAAAACAACAAAAATAATTACAATCAAAACTTATATCACGTAATTTAAAATACGAAATTTCATTTCAATTGCTTCAAAATGGTGTAGTTGAATCTACTTCAATCTAATTTAATTTCATTTATTTAATTAAATTCATCAATGTATTGTAATTTGTTTAATAACATCGTATATATTTTTCTTTGTTGCAGATACGATTTTCAAATACAGCGTCTGACTAGCGTAGTACTGATGCTCGCGCGCGATTGGTCGGCGTACCTCGTCGCGCGCGCACAAACCATCGGCCATTCCTTTCCAGTACGTCTTCGCGCGTGCCTTTTATGTAAGTTTTATTAGTCATAAAAGTTTGTCACAGTGGTCAATCGTATTCTTTTCACTTTATCGTTATCGAAAAAGTAAAGCGAACAGTTATAAATCAATTGATTTCAATAATATTATCGTGAAGTGTTAAAAAGTGTTGTTTGACCTTGAAGACTGCCATTCCCGCTCAACAATCATTTTGTTTCATCCGTTCGCGCCGTTTTGGTGAGTAGTACAATTAAAAAAAGTTAATGAATTTTGAAGATTAAACTAGAGTTAATTTTAATTAAAAAATAAATAGATATATATCTATTTATTCCTTGAATATCAGGATTTTTTTTTTTTTTTTTTTTTATCATTAAAACAAATATTTTTGAACTTGAAACTTTATATAACCGGAAGCAAGGTGGATTTATGCAGGTTATTTTATTTCATTGAATATACATGTTAAGTTTGGTTACACAATACTTCAGAAGATTACATGAATTTTTTATTTATCATAATTTCATGACAGTATGTATCATTTTAATTAAGTTGAACCGATTGCTATCTAGTAGTGTTGTTTAAATA
>JABFOV010003244.1:0-17014 GCA_022817685.1 Aradophagus sp. ZL-2020 | reverse complement strand
ATTAAAAACTATATTACTGAATATGAAAGAGAAAAGAAAATATTTAATGATGAAAATGCAAGTTGGTCGTTAAACACTGATTACCGCACGTTTCTCGTTAAATGTTGATTACATCCCGATGACTATTGAATTTTGCATTTCAATCGTCGCCCGCGCCGTTTTAATTATTTCATATTGTCTTTTTCGCGACTGTCCGCTAAAAAGTGAAATATAATGTTAAAATGACGACGAGATAATTGCAAAAGCAAGAAAACACGCGGAGAAGACAGTTTTAACGATCGCCGCGTTAATATATACTAACTAGGCTATTTTGGTCACGCGCTTTTTATGCGAATCTCTTTACGACTAATATGCATAATGTTTTCATTACCGTTGCAAAATTCCACTGACAAATCTTCGAACCCGCCACTCTCGTCATTAACTATTCGTTCTTCCATTATCTGAATTTCATTCAAATTAATATTAATAATTGAACACGAAAAAAAATATATATATAAAAATATTGTCATTTCAAAATTTACATTTCGAGTCGGGGATGTCGTAAGCTCGTAAAGTAAGTTTTATTGAAATTTTAATCTTTTTGAAAGTAAATAAATCTTGATAATCATGTTATCAAAAATATATTTTAAATTCGTATAGCAAAGGGATTTTGTAAAAAAATTTAAAACTTGTAATTGTTGACTTTACAAAGAAAATAATAATAATAAAAAATTTTTTGTTGAAAAAAATTAAAAATGCATGATTTTTATAATTCAATCGAACCGAATCTCTGTTAAAAAAAATGATAACCAAAAGTCGAGTTTGTTTTACAGTCAGCAGTCCTTTCTCACGGAGTCATGTTAAAGGAAAGGTCGTGCTCTCTTTCGCGACTAGTGAAATTGCAATTTCACTTGAGCCATTCAACTTGTGATTTTCGAATTATTTTGCGCGTTCGTTTCAGCCGCGATTATGAAAGTCGGCGCGCAATTTTTGAAGGCGCAGCTCGAAGGCTCGCGGAATTAATTACGATATATTATTTCAGCGTTTACGTTTGATTTGTAAGGCAACTGAAATATCGCTTACATTGCGTAACAATAAAAAAAAAAAAAAAAAGATCTACATCTGATTCACGATTGCGCAAATACAATTGTCGTTTAGAATTTAATCGCTTAACGAGCGATGTAAACGAATTGATTAATAATTGTAGTTCATTTGAAGACAATCGTTGAAATTTCATTGAAAATATTTCTGTATTTAATGCATTTGTTTAAACAATAATCAATAAACAATAACAATAATAATCATAATAGTAGTATTTAATCATTTGCATTTAATTTTTTTTTGATTGATTATTATAACAATTTATTAAATACTTACTGAACCAATTCTGATGAACGAATTGAATCGAGTGAAATAACTTTCTCTATTTTTAGTTTTTTAATATAGTGAAAGTTGAAAACACGATTTTCAAGCGACCATAGTTAAAATATTGTAGGTACATCGATGACAATTTATTTTTATAAATGAAAAGTATTTGTAATAATAAAGACGTGGAGAAATTTCTATTTCCTTTTTTTTCATTCTTACCGTGTGTTTAGAATTAACGTATTTCATTGAATACGAAACAAATTGTTTGAAAATAAATTTTCAGACGATAAAAGCATTATAAAAATTAATAAAATGCATAGATAGATATCGATCTTAAATACCACTTTGTATGCATTGGTTCATGGATATAACCTACTTATCATCGGGTGACGTAACAACTTTTACCATTTGGTCAAAATTAGCGAATAAAAGCAAAATTTAAGATTCGTTCAATCTCGAATTCAATTTACATTCGTTGAATTTATTTTAAAAACATCAAGTTTAAATTATTCAATTTATAAATCAAGTTGAACATCAAATATGAACATCAAATATGAAAATATCAAACGCTACGTTTCAAAACAGTTTGAAAACAAATTTCGAAAAAAACTGTAAAAAACGAAATAAAAATACAAAAACATTAAAGAAATTATTCAAGACGTATCCCAAGGGTTCGAAAAATAAATATTTTAAACCACGTAGCCTATTTGGAATTCTCGCTCGTCCCACCATTCCGATATTTCCAACATCATTATTCCCTCCGATTCCATCGTTCCCGTCATTTCACTATCATTCCCGTTGCCCCGAGTTATTATTGTTTAATTACCCGTCGTCAATTTTTACAACTAAACGTCAGTCGTTAATGTCGAACGTCTATGTTTAATTCGTCCGTAATTATCATCAATTAAAGATCATTGTCATTACGAGCGCGAAGAGGGGGCCACGGGCGGAGGGGAGGCGGAGGCGCAGAAAAGGGGAAAGAAAAAGTAACTCGGCATTGAAAACAGGCCAGTTTGTCTGTATTAGCATCTCGGTCGTTAAGAGCGCGTCCTCTCCGTTTCTCTCATTCTCGTAATCATCTTGTCACAGCTCGACTGTAATGCACGCGAGCATACCTGAGCGAGGCGAAAGGAGGGGTCGGAGGGGAAGCGGAGCCGCGGCGAAGGGTGGGGGGTGGCCGTGCGAGAGAGAGTACGGTAGAAAATGAAGCGCGAGCGAGAGGGAAGGCGAACCGACGGAGATGGAAAGTGAACGGGGAGGGCGCGAGAAAGCGCGGGAGGGGCAGCAGGGGTGGGGGTCGGCGAGTGGAGGGGGGCACGAGGCCGGGGACAGAGTATCGGGTCGTTGCCACGTCCAGAGAGCTCGTTCACTGTTTTGCCACCCCACCAGAGTGTTTGTTGGGACGCGCACGTGTACGTGTGTATATAAATACAACAACGGACGCACACTGGGCCGCGCAGGTCCAAAACAAGAGAAACGATCGAGATTTAATAAGCGTCGTAGAGCAATTGATTTTTAACTTACCGACTGTATAATGATTCCTTTGATTTGTATGAAAGGTCGAGTGGCCATTTTTATACATTGAGAAACACGTGTACTTAATTTTTAATTGAGTGTATTCAAAATAAAATTGAAAAATATATTTATGATTTGCGGAAACGAAGAAGAAAGGATTAGTTAAAAAAGTTGTCATTGTAATATGAGTTGATTGTCACACGTAAATATCAATCAAGCTGATGGTTTTAAATTTCAAAATGCTTGTGAAATTTCCAACGTTTATTAGTAAACGAAATTAAATTTGATGAAATGTTCTACATCTACAAACGATGGTATATCTTATGGAATAATTTTACAAGAAAAATGATAAATATATTCAACTTTCAGAACACAATATTTTTAGTTATAATTATAATATTGTTAAATTATATTAAAATAATTTTCGTTTACTAGTAAACGTTGGAAATTTCATGTATATATTTCATACTTGTTAACGCAAAGCATTATTTATTTTTTATTCATTACTTTCACGTTATGAAATTTTGACATTCGCACTTTGATAATCTAATATTAATAACTAAATGATGATGATTTCCTATTGACGGACGAGGCCCGATTACAAAACTTTACACACCAATAATCGATAATATTATTTACTTCTTTTTCATTCCATCAAACGTCCCTTAACATTCTCTCTTCTTCTTCATCCATCTCTTTCTTTGTCTTTCTTCCTCTACCCCTGCCTCTCCCTTCCCCTCGCCCCTGAACCGTCTCTTCCACTCAATGTTTGTCCTTCTCGCTCGTTCGTTCTTTCGCCGGCCGTGCGACTACTTATTTCCATTTAGCGCAAGCTTTACTGCCGCTGCCTCATCGCAAAATTTATTTCGACCGTTCTTATCCACCGACCGTAGGTAACCTCTCGGGCTAGCGTACCGGGAGGAGGCCGAGCTGAAATAAAACTGTCGTACACCGGAGAAATAGTTTCTGTCAAATTACACTTAAGTGTACTTTAAATTTACATAATTTAAATTTTTTTCTATTCGCTGTAATTTTACGATTTTCCACCACCCCGCCCCTCCGTCCCGCGCTCTTTCAACTTTACCCCACGCGTTTTCGGTGTAACTCAACGTCGAAATGAATTTTTTTTTCTTTTTTAAGTAACAATTATTTATGTATAAAAAAAGATCAATCTTTGAATGATATTGCAAATTTCAAGTCGAAACAAAGGAATAATGATCATTCAATGAAATATAAAAAATTATGTGTAAAAAATTTGCAACGTTTATTTGCAACGAATGTTTGATGAAAAAAAAAAATTTCGTCGATCGACAATCAATTTTTTCGTTTACTTTCTACATTAGAAGTATATTTTTTTTCATTAAAAATTTATGGAATTTGGAATTCGTTGCAAATAAACGTTGCAAACTTCCTGCGCATAAAAAATTTAATTCTCATTTGATGAATCACAAACGTAATTGTCGTACTGAACAGATATTTCGACGAGACTATCAAACGTCAAAATTATTGTTTTCGCAATTCGACAGGACGAACGTGTCTCGTTATTTTCATCATCCGCAAATATAAACCAGTATACAAATAAAAGCAATAATAAACAAGACGACGAATAAACAAACAAAAAGCAAATAAACACGGGAGAAAATTTTATCTCTTAAATTCACTGAGCTTTTATTTTCGCGGAGTCGTCGATATATTGTCTTCGCTGATGACATTTGACTTCGAATAATATATAATAACGTTCGGGTTTTTTACGGCAAATAATAGCGCGACGAGAAGAGCGAGAAGATGACGAGGAGGGAGAATGAGAAAGGTGAACGAGAAAATATCTTCATGTTGAGATTCAAGTTATTGTTCGGTCGTTCTGCCTCGTCTCACGACCGTGAATTTATTTCAATAAAATATGTGTATTAATTTTTCCGCCGGATTCTTTCCGTTAATTGATTTTCTACCGCTGAATTTTCATCTCTTTTTTTCCTTTGTTATATTCACTTGCTTTTATAAATATATAACATTTCGTGGAAATGAATTTACACCAAACAACGAAAACTGAATAATTTTTCAATATATAAACGTTTAATCCGTTGACCAATATCGATTGTTAAATACTTAAAGTTATTTTATGATCAATAATTATTAATTATGAATATTGACTAAAATCGATGATTGATGTTCAAAAGAGATTGAATTTTAAAATTCAATAGTTGCGTCAATAACTCATTATTAATATTTTATTATTTGATTGGTTGATAACCGATAAATACTGATCATTCAATTTAATCATTCTTGTACACTTAAAAAAGCCGACACATTAAATATTCACTTAAAGAAAATGAATTCTGTTTTTAAAATGTAGAGTCGTCAGTGATCAATAATTAACAAGTCATTCGATTGTTATCGAACGATTTGACATGTGTTTTAGATTTGCCAACAAACGGAATCCGCAGAACGTTTCATTCAATTTCTCAGCACACGGTTACTTGACATGAAAAAGCCATTGGAAATCGGAGAAACAAATTTTCCCTATAGGCTCGAATGTCGACGTTTATCGATTAACGGTTCATACGTTTCCGCGCGTGTTTATATTGTGTAACGCTTTTCGGGACGTCGAAAATTGATCGCCGGGGATTTGAAAAAATGCATTTTGTAATCCGTCAGATTGGTGTTCGCGTGCAAAATGGAGTTGCAACAAAATAATTGCCAAAACAAAAGAGAGAGATGGAGCGAAGGAGAGTGAAACGGGAAAGGAAAGGAGTCGTTTTGTCGCGGACATTCGGTGTGAATTTTCATGAATACATTAAAGTTCAATGTATAAATTACAAAATTTCATACATTTACAAAACGTGGTGTGCGGGTCGAGTTGTTCAAGATTACTCGACGGTCAACGAGAAACAATTTATAGTTGAATTTTTGTTTCGAGACGTTTTCTCGAACTGCAACAAATGCAACTGCATTAAAAGTTGCAACACATGCAATTCTTAGAGTCCAAGTCAACTGGAAAATATTTTTAAAGAGGGGTGGAAAGCGACATCTTATGTTTCAAATTCAAACTCTACTCACATGAAGGAAAAAAGAATTAAAAAAAAAAGAATAAAAATCGGACGTTAATAATGAAATAAAAATACTTCTTGAAAGAGTCATCCTAAAGAAAAATACAAAAACATATCAACATGATTTTCGTTTACCAGTAAACGTTGGAAATCTCATCTACATTAATAAATCTACATTTGTCCGTGCGAATTAAAATCTTGAATTCATGAACCTGACATGAAAAATCAAATAAATCTTAATACAATATCGAATTCTATAAGAAACTATAAACGAACGAATCTTTCCACTTGGACTGTTTAGTTTTCAGGGAGCGTTAAAATTTGATGGAAGAGCAGTCCATCGGCGAAAGAGGCGCAATCAAGTTCGTTAATGCAGAGCAGACTTGGCGCGAAGTTGCTCCATTAATGACCGTATTAACGGAAACTTCGGACGAGAGATTTGTATAAATTGGTTATAAAGTTGCTCCGCCGGTAACGTCGCGCGTATAAGGGACATGTGTTCGGATTCGCGCCGCTCATATATAACAAATGCCTCGCTCTCTTTCTCTCCCTCGTTTTCTCGCTCCTTCAACCGCTGCCCCTTTCTTCGACTCTTGTTTCGGTCCAAGTTGTTTCCCCGTTTACGGACCGAAATATCAAATGAGCAGGAAGTTTGCAACGTTTATTTGCAACGAATTCGAAATTCCATAAATTTTCAATCAAAGACAATATACTGCTCGCGAAGAAAGTAAACGAAAAAATTAATTGTTCCATCTGACATCGCGATATAAATTCTAGTTCTGAGAGAAATATTTAGTAAAAACTACAATTTCTGCTGATAGTTTGAGGACATATGTATAAATTTAAAAATATTAAATACAAAACACTTTATTAAGTGCTAGTTTTATTTTGATTTGCTACAAGCTGCATGAAAACAAATTACAATCTATAGTATTAACTTTTCGTAATGACAACTATTACTTTCATTTCACAGTCTGAGTATCACGTGAGCTTAAACAACAAAGGATTTAAATAAAGTGTGGTGCAATTCAAATACTATAATTTGAATTTTTTCGTTTTTTCGTGATTGAATAATATCTACAGTCTTAAATTGCAGTTTGTAGTATTAAGACGATATGTCCTCAACCTACAAGAAAAAATTGTAACTTTCAATAGATATTTTTACAGACTAGATTATTTCGCGCCTTTTTCAAAGACCAAGCTCCACGGAGCAATCTCATTGGATAATAAAAGCGTTACTCTCAGCTAACTTCAGGGTTTCATCAACTTTTTTAAGATGGAATCTACTCACTTATTTCTCTCAGTGTAGTTCTGATTTTGATCGTTGATAAATGAAATGATGATGTATAAATAATTCGTTGCAAATAAACGCTGCAAACTTCTTGCACATGATATCAAACCAATCGCCATTCTCGCGGGCCGCTTTGATCGTCAAAACATGTAATACAACGTGATCGACGAGCAATTTTCAATGCACAATAATTTCGTTACAGTGGCCGCTGGATAGTAATGCAGTTATGGCAATTAGTGTGCGATATTGTTGTTGGTAATTAGCGACGGGTTAAAGTGGACGATGATTAGTCGTGCTGGCATTTAAACGACGTTGCAAAAGGTTCGTTAAGTAATTAAATGTTAATTGGCGAATGTTTATTTAACGACGACACGAGAAAGCTGCCTTTGGTCGATACTGATCGACCAAGTTTTTCGTCGAATTTTCGGAATTGCGGAAAAATCAAACGCGAACGTTGCAAATCGATTTGTATAACAAGTGTCGATGTCGAGGAATTTTTTTATGACTCGGCGAACGTTTATTTTGTTCCTGCGAGTAACTGAATTTTAGGATGATAAAATGGGAATATTGGAAATCGATTTATGTCGTAAATGTTAGTAAATGTTGAAGACTATTAAGCAATTTTTTGTGATTAAGAATTTTATAATGGTGAAATCGATTTATTGAAAAAAATGATAAATGTTGATAATTTTGTAAGTTGAGAAAAATATTTGTTTTGTTTTTCTTTGCCATTGAATTTTAGGACTAAAAAAACTAAATCGATCATGTACGATAAATGTTTATAACTCTTACCCAATTTTTTTATTCATTTTGTTTCTCTTGGTCACAGAATTTTACAATATTAAAAATATAAAAAGAAAAATTGTAAATCGATCGTATTCATCTCACATATATTATATATACATATTTGGCGAACAAGATCAATCGAAGCTATTGATATTGCAACATTAAACGTATCAATATCAATAAATTTCATCCAATTTCCTCGGTCAAACGCACGCACTGAAATCATGACTAAACTAAACGAAATCTCCAAAGTTTCATTCACCGTGGCCGTTTTTTTTAAAACCGCCCGTTAAAACAACTTTCTCGAATTTCGTTTCAAAAAGTTGAACACAAGGGACGCTTCCGCCTTTAATTAAGAACATCCAACTCGAATTCAAAGAGGCCCGCGAGTTTTGTAAGTATTTCGAAACTGTTGGCCATCACGTTGCAGCCGAGTTGATTGAAGAACGCGGGATTTCCCGATGCGGGATTTTCGATTCCGCCGTTTCTTCGCGATCAAACGCCATTACGCTGAAAAGCCGGCTCGCGAGAAGTCACGAGCGTAGAAAAATTTAAATGCCACTATTACATTTTTCCCGACGAATATTGATTTTATTGGATTCGACGACGCCGAGAGAGTCTGACTGGAGCGGAGCGCGTTCGCGTGCGAATTATTGATTTATCAGCGCTGAATATGTTGTTGAAAATTGTATCGCGTTCATTGTTTAATCACCACGATAATAGCGTTGTTGATTGCGAACAAAGCGACATTTTCCGCGTTATTGTTTGTTGAATATTTCAAAACGAAAGTCTTGTTTTTATTCAACGTCCACGTTCGGCCGTCCGTTTTCACGTCGGCGAAATTGGCGTGAGAATTTTCTTTATCGTTCGGCAAATATTAAATGTTTTTAATGCGCTTTCCAGTAAAACGGATGTACGATTCGCAGAATCGATTAATTTCGCGAAATAAACGGCATTTTTACGATCGCACATCCAGAAATAATAATATTGAAATTCGAGTTCAAATAGTTTCAACGTAAAATATGAAAACGGTTGGTTTTGATATTCAACATTGATTCCAAGTTGATTCTGTTAAACAACAATGTTTTTAAGAGAGTTTGCAACAATTTCTTGCAATAAATTCAAACGCGAAACAAATTCGTTTATCAAAGTTGAAATCGAAGTTGATTTCAACGAGGACAACAAATAAAATAATTCAACTGTTTTAACTACCCTCGGAAAAGTAAATCAAGTTCCACACGTGGCTTTTCATATCACGAAACGAAAGTTGATTAAACTACGACGGAACTTAAATAACCATTTTTGGACTTTTCACTTCAAAAGTTAGGAGAGTGAAGGAAAAAGTTGATTTTTTTTTATTCATATAATTTAATTAAATCAAAACACGAAATGATCAAGTCCAAATTTGTATATAAGCTACGTGAAAAACTTTATTGATAACTGAAACTAAAATTCATCTAAATTAAAAAAAAAAAAACATTTTCAAATATATCTTAATTAGATTCATACCTTACCTGTTTAAAATCAAAATTTTCCAATCCGAAATCAAAATTTCAAAAAGAATAACCCGATTATCTATTGAACGTATATAAATGTCATTTCGATGTACAAACATTAAATTTATCTATTTAATCAGAATTCACCAGCAGCTCATAGACATTTAATTTAGTTTTCCCATCAAGGAGCAGTAACGTTCTTTTTATCACGCCATAACATCAATGTCAGCATTTATTCGCAACGATAACAAAATGAAAGAAAATGGAAAAGAAGAAGAGGAGGAGGAAGTAGAGGAAGAAAAAAGAAGCGAAGGAAGAAAAAAACGAGCGCGATAGAGGCGGCACTTGGGTTACAACGTGCCGGCGGAGCGCGCTCCAAGGAAAATTACATTTTAGCGTTATGCGGAAGCGTGCCAAGCAAGTGTCACTCGTGTTACAAGCGTAACGTCGCTTTAAACAGATTATTTATGCCGGCGCTATACGCACGTCGGTATAAATAATCGTTCAAACACTTTCAGCCGATTATTCGTCGGATCGCACCTGGAATCGCTCGCCTTACCGACGGTCGGTAACACCGTTTTCGATTAATCATGCGCAAGAAGTTTGCAACCTTTATTTGCAACGAATTCGAAATTCCATGAATTTTCAATCAAAAACAATATACTCCGAACGAAGAAAGTAAACGAAAAATTTATTACTTCATTTTATCGCACTGATATAAATTCGAATTCTGATTTTGACTGTTGATAAACGAAATGATAATTTATTGAAAATTCGTTGCAAACTTCTTGGACATAATTAATCAACGGGCATCAATTGTTCAAATTAATGAAAATTAAATATTTTAATTGTATACTGATTTAAATGGTTGAAAAGTACGTTGCAAATTTTAGCATAATTTTTAGCAAGTTTTTGAACATTTTGGAGCTACAAATATTTAATTTCAGAAACGTTATATCATAATTATGAACATTTATTGATCGACAATTGTGGTTTATAATATAACAGTGCATATACGAAACAAGTATGTAATAAGCAACGGTTTATTAATTAGCGTAATGTTTGTAATTAAATATTGATTATAGTACTATGTTGCAAATAATTCATAGACTAATATTTCATTATGTTTATTCATTAGGGAATGATCGACAGAATATGTATAGTCTTAAATGTCAATCATTGAATTTCGTTCGCTGAAAATAACTAATTCAATGTTAAATATGATTTGCGCTCTGCTCTGAATGCAATTGTATCGAATGAATAATATCTGATTGTGTGATACTGAATTACGTTTTAAATTTGCAATGAAAAACACCTTGTTCCAAATTGTCAACAAGCAATACCGACTCTTACTCTTCTCTTTTTTCTTCCACGTCAATTTTAATTTTTCGATAAAAAACTTCAAATACCGGTAATGTAGAGATCTGTATTTTTCAGTCAGTCCTCCTCTTAAGGTGATTCCTCAGTTCTGGTGCCACGGAGTTAGTGTCTTTTCAAATTACAATTTCCAAATATAAAATTAAAACTTTTAAATACAACCCAGAAAATGTTTGACAATGGGAGAATGGTTCGAGCCTTAAAAATTGCAGTTTCTTAAATAATTGTGGGCTGTGAAACTGCCAAAGCATTTTTTTCCACCTCAAAACTTTTGGCAGTTTCTGCATTGGAACAAAACAAAAGAATTAACTTTTAGAAAATAAAAAACATTCTCCCAGAGTGATACATTTGCAGGGTTATATTTATTTTGCATAATTATTAATTTTAACAAAGTTATTTGAAAAAACAATAATCTAGTGATAATAGCTTGAAAAATCACCTTAATGCCTTACATTTTCGAGCTCGTTGATTCGCCATTCCACAACTTAACCCTAATTCTATTTACACGGCTTAATTATAAGCTCAAAGTCTCGATGCGCCGAAATATCGGGTACACGTCGATCGAACACATTGGTACATGATTGATGACGTAATCTTGATGCAATTTGCCCGCTCGCTCGATTGTCCCCGCAATTAAGACGAAAAATGTGAACGCGCTTGTCGGAGGGGCAAAAAAAGTGGCCGAGCAAAGAGGTCCCGGGCGGTTTTTCGGTCGCAGTTTCCGCGAACAGCGGTGAATCTTAATTTGCGAGCTCGAAAAGTAACCGACCGATTGCATAATTTATCCGCGTGCCCGAGAGCTTCGCTACTGAGAAATGCAGCAATCGATTGAGAACTCCGGGAATAAAGTGCTTATAGCTTTCAAAGACGGGCTCTCCTGATGCAGATCAAACTCGAATGACGAATGACGTTCAATAATTACGAGACTGAATCCACCGACACATTCTATTGTGCTGGCCGACCTTAACCCTTTCGCTTAACCTTTGTTTGGCAGACTGAGAAACAAAATTTGTTCATCATTATCAGCGAAAAGAGGAGGCTGAAATGGTTTTAAATCGCGACAAACGAGGGAGTTTGAAGGCTGAATTACTGAAACATTTGATAAAGAAGTGCGGAATAATTATTGTCTACCAAGGGCGGAAAAAGGATTTTGCACGAGCTAATCAAGAGATTGAGAAAACGGTATTGTACCATGCATCTTGCATTTAATCGGTAGAATATAAATAGTATCGGTGCGCGCCACTTACAACTTAGGTGGGCCATCTTAAAGCGCCACCTACAACTCAAGTGGGCTGAACCTGCTGCACCGAATTATTTGTAGCGAGATTTTAAATAACGATATGAATGTTCATACTACATGCAAAAATGTTTTCACAATATTTTACTAAATTGTAGATAGAGAGTAGATTTTTGTAACAATGATAATGATAGTATTTATGATCATGTTTATTTAATGAAGAAAGTAGTTTCTTGCATCTGGATGAAAAGTGAACTTTTATACCCTAGGGTTGAAAAAGATATCAAGGGTGGAAAAGTAAACGTTTCCATTCAAGGGCAGAAAAGTTAATCAACAGTGCAGTGCAACGAGTGTTGCCAGATTCGTGGGAAAAATCATAAAAACTGACAACAGAAAGCGTTGTCAGTTTTAGTGGTTTTCCCACGAATTTAGAAACATGTAGTGCAACATAACAATGAAAAAAGTACACCATATAACAACGCTCTCACAAATTTGTAAATATGTTCACCTCTCACCTGATTAAAATGTTTACCAACAACTTCCCTCAACGTTAAAGCAAATGTAAACGTAATCATAAACTCTGATCACAAAATCCGCTTCGGCCGACGTGCGTAAAATCGCGGATTGAATGTCGTCGTGGTTCCACGGTCCGTCGAGCAACGTCTAGTTAATGTTAACGTTGATGATTAGTAACTAATGACCATACGCTGACCCTTCATTTTAATTGAAACACATCAAATTCGTTAATTAGCGCGACGAAAACCAGGAGTTAATTGTTGTTACGTATTGATCACAGCGGAGTGCGCGTCGCGGTCAAAAGATGTCACTTTTGCACGATTATTTCACGTTGTTTGTGTGACAGTGGGCGCTGATAATCACGAGCTAAACCCGATGACAGCGCCACTCTCAACCGCTCGATTCATGTACGCCAGTTGGGGCGCGCTTAAGAGTATTTACTACGTGTCAACGTTTCGCAAATGTTTATGGAAAGTGGTGTTCAAACAGTTATTTGACTGACGTTTTATAAACCTTCTCTTAAACTTGATTTCTTAATCAGGACTTACTTAATTTAATTACTTACTTAATCAAGCACAATTATAAGACAAGTTGAATGAAAAATAAATTCAATTTAAAGTCTGAAAAAAGGTTTTTATAAAAATCGGATTTCAATAAACAATTTTTTTTCAATACGAAATTGATAAAAATTAATCAAAATATAATGTAGAAAGAATAGATCATCGATACAAAAAGGGACACTGAAATTCTTCCCTCCCTCCTCTCTCTCCCTCCCATTCTTTTTCTCTCTCTTTTATCGTCTCGTCCGTTATTTCCTGTGCAATTTCATTGAAGACTGCCTCGGTCGCTTTTCAATTTTAATGAAATTACACAAATTAATTTCCATTAATTAGCCGGCTCTCGCGAAATTGTTTGCGCACACGTGGGCAAACTTGCGCGCGAATTATAAAACGCGAATGAGCAAGCGAACACGGGCCGACTTGTTGTCAGCTTCGGACTAAACAAAACGAAAATCGCCGTGGAATTTCGGCGACGTTTCTATTGGCGATCATCGGCTGACAAATATTCGCGAGCAAGCTAATTAATCGCAAAGTTCTTGGCCCGACTGCCAAACAGTTCCGCTAATCGATCGGAAATTGAAAGTTCGCTCGATTCCGTCTTACGTGTAACAGATGAAAAATAAATAATTAATTAGTTTCCAAGTTGAATTTACTTTTTGGTAAAAGGCGATCGATTTTTTTTTTGCTTTGTTGCGAAATTCACTTTCAGCCAACAAAGTGTTTGATAGAAAATTATAAAAGTTTTAATTTCAGAACTTTATTTTTAAATTGATAATATTTTTCGATAAGTATCGAAATTTACTGTGCTTTTGTTCATGTTTCTGATTGATTTATTATGCAAATTAAAAATGCGTGAACGAACGATTTTCTAGCTTGGTGAATTTGAATTACATTGAATGAGCTTGAAGTTTGCCACGTGGCAAATTGCCACAAATTTTGGACCTAGAAAATTTTCTAAGTTCAATTATTCAAATCGACAATTTTTTGTGTTAATTTATATTTTTCACTATGTTCATTGTTGTATTCGTCGATTTAGTCGATTTCAATATTTGAACATAGAAAATTTTCTAAGTCAAAAACGTGTGGCGATTTGCCACGTGGCAAACTTCAGGCACATTTACATTGACAATTATTTGATTTTCTACCTTTCTTGAAGAAATCATGTTTTTTTTTTGTTACATCTAAAGAAATTACGAGTTATTAAAAATGTTACCTTACACTCTAATCCATCGTCGTTTCTCGTCTTGGAATTTATAGTGAAATTTCGTGAAAATTTTTCTCCTCGTGCATTTAATTATGCTCGAAAATGCGACATAAAGATGCAGCCTGTCGCGCGACTGAGGGCGATACATTTTCGAGTCGCGAGAAGAGCGAGACAATTTGAATAAACGAGTTTTGCCGGAAAACCGACTCTGTTTGCAGACGGAAAATGTTTATCTCGAGTTATTCGTTCAGTCGAATCGCGCCGGTAGATTTTTCCGTGCAAATAAACCCTATGAATTGCCGCTGTCGATAATAGAGGGCGTCAGCATGTTTGGAATAATTGTTTTGCGTTGATCGATCGATTCAAATAACTCAAACACTTTGTTTTTTTGTTTTTTTCATTTCGAAAAAAAAAACTTTTCATAATTCTTTTAATTTGTAATTATTTAGAATTATGATATTCATTATTACAATCACGAGTACAATTGCAATTTAAAAAAATTTCGTTAAAACGTTTTTTTTTAATTATTTCATTTTACAGCCACTCAAAATCATATTTATAATGATGATTATAATTATATTTACCAATATATTTATGATTATAACTGCAATTTACGTTAAGCAAACGTCATTGGAAATTGTTTTTCAATCTTTTTAACTTACAATTATAAATTTGATTTTTCAACATTCAACAGCTGATTGATTGATTATATTAAAAAAATTAAGTATGCTGATAAGTTTTGTGAAACAAAGTAACGAAAAGCAAAACCTTTCAACCTTCAATCGAAGTATCTGATTGTATAAATTCAACATTCGAGCATCAACATTTGTCCCGTGTAATTAACATTGAATAAGGTCATTAATTATCAAACAAATATTTGCGAAATTTAAGTGTCAACACGTCATGCCAAATTGATTTACCGATATGGCAATACGTCAACATTAATTAATCAACATTAAACATCAAAGTCTGCGCACATCGTAAACTAATTTCATTAAAGGGTACAGCGACCTCTGCCGGCATTCACTAGGAAAACTTCAAAATGACATCAATAATGATGATTCTCAATGAACTTCTTATTTTTCGATACACTTCTACAAATATTGTCTCAACAGTCATTGCTGCGATTCAATTAAGCGGAAAAACGTGAAGAAATTCAAAATAAAAACTTTATCGAATGAAATCGTCACAAATAACATAAGATGAATTCGCAATTTTTTTCAACCGCATAAAATTTCATATTTTAATATTTTAATTGTCAAAATTCGATTCTATAAAATTGCAAACCAACAAAAAGTCGAAACAGTAAATTTTAATCAGAAATTCTTATCACGAGTTGTTATCGAAGACTAGTTTTAAAATTTTTTACGCAAAAACTTTAAACATTTTTTTCATGCAATCGAAGGTGTTTTATAATAATTGAATCATTTTATACGATAACGCGATCGCAAAAATGTTCATCAACTTTTGAAGCCGCTGAAAAGCACATCTTTTTTCATGGATTTCATTTCTCATAATTCATTTCTATTGAATTAAATGAAACGTACGTTTTGATGTAATTATTACTGCTGAAATAACAATTTAAACGTTGAAACATTACGAGTGAGCTGCTCAACGTCGAATATTTTATACCAACTGCCGCACGTTCAACGCTTTTTATCGCGCCGGTACACGTTGAAAATCGCGCGATGATAATTTTATTCGAGAATATAATTCCGTGGCATAAAGTCGACGGCGCGAGTACACCGCTTTCAGCCGTAATCACATTTGCAAAATGGTTTTTATTTCAGCCAGCTAATCATGCTAATTTGGCCTAATCGCTGAGCAGTGCAAACAAGACACATCGAATCCGATCAACGGCCATTGATGAAGCTCGTAATATTTTGTGGTTTTTAATCATAATTGAAAGCTTTCGTAAAAACCCAATTTTAACGGATTGAAATGGAAATCCGATTTACCTGTTTAATTTTAACCACGAATTCGGCGGAATCGCGAAAATTCGAAGAAATAATTTGTGTGATTAATGATCAATTTATTCATTCTTCCAGGTTTCGAAACTCGGTAGGTTTTTTTTTCATATAATCGATATCTTTTTTATTTATTTATTCATTCATTGTGAACAATTAAAATCATTGGATTTCCATTGATCGGTACACGGAATGCACCACGACGAGAAAATTCACAACGAAATTTCATCCGTGTTTGGATTACGGAAATAATACGATGCCACATGCAGACAATGGAAAGTAGGGGATGAAACGTTTTAGGGCGTCCCGACTCTTCGAAACCCTTCCACAATGACTTATCCGCGCAAACGCACCATAAATAACTCAGAATAATTTTGCATGCTGATTAAATGTTCTCAAATCCGAAATTCCGCGCGACTTATCTTTCGCCGTTTCTCGAAGTTTCAGACTTGTTCTGATTATTCGCCTCCAGGTTTTAGTTTTTGCTTCAACGTTTCATTATATACGAATATTGCTGAAGTTCAGTTATACAGTAATAAGATTACTACACGGAGAGAAAAATCCTAGTGTAATTTACTAGACTGACACGTAAAGCTGGGACAAGTCGAAAAAATAGTATATATTGACAGCTTTTTTGTATTGTATGCAATATTGTGTAGAAGGTATTATTA